>JARYGA010039121.1:0-45402 GCA_030545235.1 Helianthus tuberosus | reverse complement strand
CTTCTGCTTGCCTTTGATGCAACTAATGCACTCCCCTTCCAGATGAAAACCTTTAATGTGAATACCCAGAACTAAATCATTATGCACCAGGTAATTCATTTTTCGTAGGTGAATGTGGCCCATCTTTCGATGCCATAACTTTGATTCTTTTTTTGTTGCTCTTGACACAAAACAGTGTGCCTGACCCGTGGTAGTAGTTGCTACACTCATGTCCAACACGTACAGATCATTCACTCTGGGTGCCCTCATAATAATCCACTCTTCAGGAACAACAAATCCTGGTTTCAAGATCAAACATTCTTTGTCTGTAAAGTGCGTTGTATACATATGATCACAAATCTGAGAGATACTCAGAAGATTGTTTTCAAGCTCAGCGATGTAGTTAACTCTTTCAAACGTTACAATCCCATTGGATAACGTTCCTTCACCAACTATTCTACCACCTTGATTTCCTGCGAATCCCACATAACCTCCATTAAAATTTCTAACATCATACAACAACGCTGTCTTCCCCGTCATGTGCCGAGAAGCTCCACTATCCATAATCCACCGTGAAACGGATCTTGGAAGCTCCTGCACATATCACAAACATTTAGTGAGATTTTGATGCCACCCAAGCCTCTTTTGACTCGGGTAACTTGACTTTAATGTGAGTTTTAGCAGTGTAAAGTGGCGGAAAATTTTTATCATTCATCTTCAAGTTTTCTTCTGATCCAACCTCAACCTTTTTATATAGAACAAACTCATCTTTCTTAGGTTGACCAGTTGGTTGATTTTTCTTTTGAACATTCTTCTTCTCTGGTGGAGTAGAAGATTGTTTCTCCAATTGTTCATAATAATCCAAAGGAACATCCATCTTTACCGAAGTGGTAGAAGACGGTTGTTTTTCTGACTCTGAAACCTTTGGTTTTTCAACAACTTTTGGCTTCCATGTTTGTTGAGATGAAGCAACCCGTTTATAAAATTTGTCATTTTTAGTTTCCAATTTCTTAACAGGTTCAATTTTGACTTTTGTTTTCTCTTTTTTCAAAATTTTCTCAACAACCATTTGAGCTTTTCCTTTTGCATCAACCTTCTTCTTTTGACTCTCAACAACTTCAGTCTTAGGCTTGAAGTTGGTGCAATTTCTTGCAATGTGACCAACTTTGTTGCATCTAAAGCATGTACGAGTATCAACTACCCGACTTGTGCCTTCAGACTGAGATCGTGAGGCCCTCTCCTCAAAGAACTCTTTGTTTGATTTTGAAAAAATCTCAGATTCTTCATCAGAAAGTGAACTCGAACTGTTTACAAACACCTTTTTCTCAGAAAACCTTCTGTTTTGAGCATTTTTCCTTTGATAATTCTTACCACCCTGATAACCACCCGACTATCTGTTTTGATTGTTGTTATAAAAACGCGGTGGAACAACAGGTTTCTTGTAGTAAGCTTTATCTTTTTCAAAATTTATTTGCCTCTTTGTTTGATTTAATCATTTTACTTCAGACAAATCAATTTCAATCAATTTGAACACATTTGTCAATTTTGCAACATTAACATTCTCCAGTGGAAACTCATAATCCGAATACAACTTATCCGATCCCGACATCTTGTACATGACAAGATTAGGTTCTTCATTTAAGTTGTTTTTGGACTTTTGTTTCGGAATGTATTTGTCCAAGAAACATTCATCTTCCTCAGTAGTGTCACTGTCCAATTTTAAAACATTATCAACCACACTTTTTACCACATCAGTTTGGACACTATCGTCATCAGAAGATGTGAAGGTGACATCAATCGTATCAGGAAGTTTCACTTCATTCTCATCTTCAAGATTAACCAACCCAGATTTCTTTTTCGAATAATTTTCTAGAACTGGTGGTGGAACTTGATGATAACCCACCCCGGTTCCATCCGAAAAGACATCTTCGCCAGCTTTGTTTTTGCCTATGGGTTTTGGAACAATGTGTTGCAAAACAAAACTTGCGGAGTTGTAACTTTTTAGCTTCAACTGGATTCGCTCATTTTCAATTTCAGCTTCTTGAAATTTAAGCTTCAACTTTGCAATTTCATCCAGTTGTTGATTGATTAATTCTTCTTTTACCCGAAGCACTCCCGACAGATGAATATTTTCTTTATATGTTTTACCATTTCTGTCATCAGCATCTTTAACCGTTTTTTTAAGCTTCTCAAATTTTTCAGTGAGCTGACGATTTTCAAGAACTAACTTCTCATTTTCTTTCCTAACCTTTTCTTGGTCAATTTTATCATTTTCAATTTTGTTAGTTAATTCTTTTAATCTGTCAGTTGAAGCTTTCAGCATTTTGTCATGGTTCAAGATCTGATCCTCAACACTTCTGACTCTATCAGTCAGATCATCCACTTTCTTACCATTAAAATAGGTGATTGTACTACAAACTTTGCATTCTTTGATGCAATTTTTGCAGTCAACATCACCATTGACTTTCTTACCTGACTCAGTCGTTGACTCATTTGTACTGACCTGGCTTTTAGACTCAGATACAGACTTAGAGTCTACCTCAAGTGCCTTAGTAGCCAATACCTTGTCAGCCATCTTTCCCATGTTTTCAGCATTCAACTCTTGATTCGTGTCAATGATCCCATTATCAACCTTCTTTGGCTTTTCTTCTTTCCCTTCTTTCTCTTTTTCTTCTTTCTCTTCACCGCTTCCCCACCATTTTCTTTGCCAAAACTCTTCTTCATCAGCAATTTGTTGAATTATGGTTTCAAGATCGAGAGTCTTATCGTCAATAGCAATATTTCCCATGGGGTCAAGATAACATTCTCTGTCTGGATCCCATCTCCTCGCTCTTTTTGCTTCAAGATAGATACCAGATATTCTGATCATTCTGTTCTGAGCTATCATCTTTCTGTAACCATACTTCTGTTCTTCATTTCTGTTGTCTTTAAAAGGAACAGGTTCACCAGATTTTGCCATGAAAGCATATCCAACCGCATCCTCTTCAGGTAACAACTCGCTCCAGTCGAAACCTTCATCATCATGAAAGCATATCCAACCGCATTCTTGGCGGTTCTGATTTATTCTGATGATAAATCGCTTTCTTGTAGTAATCTTCTCTAAACGGGTTTTCAGACTCATCAGCATAAGCATTTCGGCATTCACGCTTAAAGTGACCTTTCTGTTTACACTTGAAGCATGTCACTTTAGACTTGTCAAAGCCCAACTTGGTAGATGGTCCACCAATAGACTTTCTTCCAGTTATCTCCATGAAACGCTGTGCCCGACGAACTGTACTGGCCATGCACCACCTTATGTCGATCAATTCCATCTCCTCAGGATCTATCTGATCGTAATCTTCTTTTGTCAGGTTGGTGTTTCCAATCTTCCCTACCACTAGGCTTTCATACGATTCTAGCACAGAAGCTAGGAAAACCATCTGTTGCTTTGCCGACTCCTCGCTGAAGTTTTGAGCGTTCTTTAAGTCTACAGCGATATTGCATTGAAATAGGTTCTTTGCATCTGATTGACTTGAATGTGACGAAGAACCACTGTGAAATCCACTGCTTTGACTCTCTTTGCTAGAAGTGTTGGAATTCTCAGCAGAAAAAGCTGTCTTGGGAGGTGTATTCTTTGGCATCATGCTTTTTGGATAATACAAATCCAAGTTCTGTTGATATGACGAGTGATTGACTTTGTGTGTTTTCTTTATCTCCAGCTCATGACTCTCTAGTCTTTCAATCAACAAATCCACTGTAAGCTCCTCAGACTTAATCGTATTCTTCAACATCAAAGCATAATATTGCCAATCCATCTCATCTGGAAATGAATCAAACAATTTGTCGATTAGCTCTTCTTGAGAATAGAAAATTTCATGTCTTGCCAGTTCCAGCTTCAGATGCCCAAACCTCTCAATCATTTTACAAACTGATTCATTCTTTAAACACCCAAATAAATCAAACTCTTTTCTTAGTAGTTTCTTTTTGTTTTTCACTATTTCTGCACTTCCCAAACATTTAACTTTCAACTTTTGCCAGAGATCTATAGAATTTTTGTACTCGATCAAAGATATTATATCTTCTCGAACAGACAGAAACAGCAGTGCGATGCATTTTTGCTCAGCAACAAACGATTCTATTTCTTCAGCTGATGTCAAGCTTTCACCAGTTTTGCCTCCATCAATGTATCCATTCTTTAGACTCTTCCAGCTAGGATACGCAAAGGCCTTCAACCATTCTTCAAACTTCTTGGCCCACCGACTGTACTCTTCGATAGCCATTAACTTCGGGGGTTTGTTATATGTTCCAAAAGCACTTTCAACTCCCAAAGCATCCGATAAGCTTTTCTTTGTACTAGACGTGTTCTCATTGGTGTTGCTAGAAGAAATATCGTCTCCAGAATTTCCAGCAAAGGCATACATATCACTAAATGGATTCATGAATAGATCATCCATCTTGCACGTACCTGAAAAATCAGCAACCACTTAGAAACTTTTTAAGTTTTGAAAAACAGCAAGTTCAAGCGAAATATGAATTATATCTAATTTCGCTTGAAATTACAAAAGTATTTCAAGCGGGATCAGATTTCAAGAGGAATAAAATTCAACTTTCAAGCGGAATCTGATATTGATCTAATTTCGCTTGAAATAACACACTATTTCAAGCGGAATAAGACTTTCGAGCAAAATCACACGCAATGTTCAAGCGGAATCTGATGATGTCAGCTTTTTCGAACCGGTTTTCAAGCGAAATATCAAGTTTTTGTATGAATTCGATCGATTTAAGGTCCAATTTTCTCAGGGATTAGTTAATACTATGATTCGCTTGTTATATGTCAAATTCAGGCCATTTCAACCGTAAAATAATGTTCAAATCAGAAAAGAAAGGGTAGAAGTATGAGAATCCGATGATTTCAAGCTGTAATGGTATGAACTCCTCGTCCTGAGCTCTGATACCACTTGTTGGATCGTCCCGTGACCCTAAACAGTCAAGTTGAGCAGTTCACAATTATTTACTAAGGCGGAATCAAAGTAAACAACTTCAAAACAGCTTGTTCCTTTTAACTTTCTTTTCTATTACTGATTTCTGAGCCTTTACATGTGTTTCTAACAAGATTTTGGCAGCACCTCGTCTCAGACTTAATGACCTGATTCCGCTTCAACTCCTACAAATGAAGACACACAACACCTATATATATACCGACTGATTCCGCTTGAAACACACTCAAGCGAAATCACCTATGATGTGATTTTGAAGCGAAATCACCTATATTACATTTTCAAACGGAATAACAAGATAACCTGATTTCGCTTGAAATGACAAACATATCATTTCAAGCGGAATTACATGAATAAAACCACTTTCTTGATTCCAAACTTAATCTAACCTATTCAAACCTAAGACTCGATTAAGACGTAGTTAACAGACATTCAATGCACCAACAACAAAGCTTTGAACCATGTATCCTATCAAAGATATAATACATGATTCAAACCCTTCAACATTGGATGACATCATTTATTGAAGATACATCTTGTAAACCTCTAAGCCCGCCAGATCCATTCTTAATTCCCTGAAATACATGTAGTTTGAAAACATCAACAAAAGTTGAGCGAGTTCATGCGTTTTGTATGTGTGCACGAGTATCCTTGAAAACATTTGTAAGTATGTATGTATGTATTTGTAAACTGGTATGAAGCAACAAGGAAAACAGATCAATTAATGTGTAGCTAATACATTAATATAAGTGACATAGTATAGGAAGCACTCAACCCTTTATGCGTATTTCGTACCGGGCCCTCCGGTGAAACGACATAGTCACCACATGCGGCCAACTCGCAGGCCCATGGGTGGGGCTCGCAACACCCAATAGATCTATCACTCATGCTCCTCGGTCCTTATACAAGGATTAATGGTCTTAAGTTAATCACCTACCCATTCACATGATCTAGCAGTTCATTCCTTAGCTAACCATACCATTTGTAATCATCGAAACATTTGTAACATGTATTTCACCCCCGAAGTTATAAACCGAAAACAGTTAAAGAAAAGGGGGACATGAACTCACAGTTTTGCGTTCCTCGTATCCAATGTAACTCAAAGCTTCCTCTAGAACGCACGACTACCTACATGCGTACTACGGTCCATTAGACGGGTAGGTCGTGCCTTAACCTTGGTCTTATTTAGTGTCTTGAGTTACGTTAGTTTGTGTCATCAATGTTATTCCAAGTATATAATTATTTGTCAAAATAATAAATATTTTAACTTAAATTATATTTATTACATTTTGGAATATTAGTTAAAATAATATATTTTAACTTAACACACTTATGTATTGTATATGTATATCCTTCCTAAGGATGGGTGTATTTGTATTCGTATCCTTATACTTGTATATTTTTGCCATGTATTGGCATCATATTCCGGAGGGTATTTATACGTACGAGAATACGTATCCTTATTGTGTTTATTAAGTGTTCTTACACTTAACTTTTCCGAAATATTATTTTTAATCAAAATTCAACAATATATATTTTTAAAATATACATTTTAAGGAATATTATTTAGAAAAATTATTTATAATTTTTCCTTTGACAAAAATATTTGTATTTCCATATAAGTCCCAAAATAATATATTTTCAAGTCTAACTTGAAAATATATGTGAACTTATTTTTCTTCCACAAATAATATATTTCAAGTTTAATTAAGAGAATGCATTTTCTCCCAAAAATAATGTATTTGATGTTTGTTTGAGAAAATATATATTTTCTTCCAAAAATAATATATCTTCTAATAATTCCAAGAAAAATATATATTTTTACTTGCCCAAAGATAATACATTTCCTTCTTGTCTTAAATATGAAATATTTTGTAGTAATCATGAAAATCTCATTTTCATTCCCTTGATGTCCAAAATATTATTTACCAGAATATACACATGAATAATATTTCCGGAATATTTTGTGAGTTATATTCCTTTGTTCGGTTTTACCGGTATGTTGGGTATTCTTTGTATATTTATTCCTTGGAATTTTGGTAATATTTTGGATTGTAATTTCTTAGTATTTTGATGAGTTAGATTATTTCAAATCCTAAAATAATAAAACTAATACACAAAATATACAAATAATCACACACATGGTGTCATCTAAATATATATTTTCCTAAATACATATTTAGTCACTTTTATTTATAAAAACCAACCTCCAATATTTATAATTTTTGTAACAAAAATTATGGCAAACTTTATGTGAACATCCATGGTTTAAAATACACTTGTAAATATTTGTTTAAAAATATTTTCTAAGTGTTTACTTTTTAGAAAATTTTTGCCATAGTTTCCCCTAAAAATGGAGGTTTCCATACCTTGAAGGTATATCATTTTCTTTTGTAAATCAACACAATCAATCCACAATCAACAATAAACAATCTACACTTACCAATTTTGTCAAAAACAAGCATAATCTACCACTTCATGAACATGAAAATTTATAAAAGTTTATAGTAACTTACTAGTGGATTTAGTGAGTCTTGTTACCCTTTAAAGTGTGGTTGATTCTTTAAAAACATCATTTTTAAAGAATCTAGATCTGTACAACTTATAACCATATTTTCTCAAAATGTTTCTTCTTGGATTTTTCTTGTTACATCTACACCTTATTAACCACCAAAAATAAGATTTATTTGTTTAAGAACCAAGTTTAAGTGAAACTTGTATTTTTAACTTGGTTTCTAGAAAAATCATCCATGAAATTTTAGATCTACAAGACTTACAACTCACATTGTTCATCACTTAACAAGAAAAAAATTTATTCATTCAAGTTCATGACTTTTGTGAGGATGATCTATGAATCTTTAACACTTTCATCCTCTCTTCTTGCTAGATTATGTTTTTAATCATAATCTAGCAAGATCATATGATGATCTACATCATTTTCATAAGCAAACAACAATCAACAAGTAAATCAACACATAAACAACATAGTTTCTTCATGATTTAAGCTTATGTTCAAGTTTCATTCTCTTGATTCTTAGTGTTCTTCAAGTTAATCATCATGTTTCATCTTTTAACCACTTAGATAAGATGTAAAATGGAGTGTATGATGTTCTTACCACTAGCTCAAGGCTAGGGATGATCAAGAGAAGAAATGAAGTGGATAAAAGAAAATGGTGAAGGTCCTTCAGCTTCCGAGAATTCCTAGCTTCCTTATAGTGCTTCTTACACCTTAATATTGATAGAGAATGGTTGAATGTTGGATGAAAATGGATCGGTTATGTGTGTGAGTTTAGGCCGAGACTAGAGGGAGGAAGAAGAAGAATGAGTGAAGTGTTGGTAAGTTAGGGAATGAAGTGTTTATGTGTTGGAGTTACTACTTATAATCACCAATACTTCAAGATCTAGTGTATATTGTGTCTAAAAAAGTGTAGACATGTCCTTATAAAATAAACAAATAAAATCTCATGTGGGGGCCACATGAAATCCGGTTATAGTGGGGGGGGGGGGGGGAGTAGGCTGGGGTTAAACTAACTAGTTAGTTATTAGTTGAAAATCAACTATATAGTTAAGTGTTTAGTTAGTTGATATTCATATAGTGTGTTATGATGTTAAGGAGCCATAACTAGCTTGGTAATGTTAAAACAATGCTTTTAGTGAAAATTTGGTGTTTCGGGTAGTGTCCGGTTGTTCGGTTGGTTACCGGTTCGTTAAGGTGCTAAACTATGCAGTTTAGTGTGCTTTATGTTACCTTTTGTGACAGTTTTGATTCCCGACACTTAGGAAAGTATTCAGGACCATTTAAGCATATTTCTGCATGATATAATGGTGTTTAAATGCTGAATTTGCTGATTTTCTGCAAAATTCAGCAGTTTATGTGAGTTTTAGGCACTTTCCGGCACTTAAACTATCATTAGGAAGGCAGCTTTGTGATCCTTACTTTCCTACATACTATACTAGTGTAATACTTGGTTTCTGGCTCATTATGTGTCTCAATAAAATGTCTGTCTATCTACTGAACTCTCTTTCAGCATTTTTCTGATTTGCCGGATAGCTATGCTAACTGTGTTTCGTGCATCATTTGAGTCAATAAAGTTCTTATGCAATAATGACATGACATTAAGCAATATATGATGCACATGTATGTATATGGTAATAATCAGAAGCAATTCAAGTAATTAATCGTAATTTAGCACAGTCATTAAGCACTAATCATTATTTAATAATTGTACGGATGTATGCAAATTTGACAGTTGTCACAGAAGATTTCAAGTTGGTGATTTGGTGTTGAGGAAAGCATTCCAAACACTACAAATCCAGCTGATGGCAAGTTAGCACCAAAGTGGGAAGGCCCCTATCTAACAGAAGCAGAAGCAGGAAAGGGGGCATATCGCTTGTTAACAATGGATGGTGATCTCCTACCAAGAGCTTGGAATTTTGTTCATCTCAAAAAATACTTTATGTAAGAAGGATCAGGGATCCTCAGTAATTCAAGTAATCTGATTAAGGATCCAGGATCCTTAAAGGATACATGATTCTATCTTTGGTAACATTTTACTTTCATTATCATTTATCTTATACTTATTACTTATAATGAGGCAAAGATGTTAAACACTTAACATCTGTTTTCATAAAGTTTAAGATTTTGCAGAGTTGTTTTGATTTTATGGAAGATCAAAGTGGTTAGCCAACTCTCTAAAGTTTATGGGTTTATCCCCAGTTTTTAGGCTTGTCCCCAGCTAAAGTATCTTATACCTTATAAGGTTTAAAGGTTTTCACCTTTCACACGAATTGAGTTTTGACACCTCGCCAGTAGCGCACGCTTATCCAAGTATGGTTCGAGGCAATGGGACCAGTACACGCTTAGTGTCTGACAATTTCATTGATGTTGGCCATATGTAGGATCTCAAGTATAATGGTAGACGTACCACACATCCGTTATTCTAAGGTTTCTAACGTTTTCACGTTAGCTAAGGTTTTGACATTTTCATGTCACTCACGTTGGGAAAGTCTCCAGTTTGGGCCAGACCCCAGTTTACACCCATTTATTTGGGCTTGTCCCCAGTTTGTTGGGCTTGTCCCTAGTTATTTGGGCTTGTCCCTAGTTTGTTGGGCTTGACCCAAGTTTTTTGGGCTTGTCCCCAGTTTATTTGGGCTTGTCCTCAGTTATTATGGGTTTATTCCCAATTATTTGTCTTAGTCCCAAGTTTGTTTTTCTTACAGGATCTCGGAGCTTAAAAGTTATTCAAGTTCTGACAATAAGGATCCTGGATCCTTGAAACTTTACTTTCTACAGTTTATTTATTCAGTAATAACTTATAAGGATTTAGAATCCTAACTTGGATTCTCTGGTATGTTGTATCCTAACTTTTTCTAAGTTGCAAGTTGTCTCTTATCCTTTTTGGTTAAGGATCAATGATCCACATTTATCCAAACACTTGAAGTTTTCTATTAAAAATGTAACATCATCAGATTTCCAATAACTTTTAAGTTAATTGGAAATGATATCTTTGAAGATAGAGAATATAAACATAACAATAAAGGAAACACAAAGAGTAAAGGAACAACAACAGATATAGCCAAAAAAGTTTAATATTATTTAAACCCGTTCATTATATACAAAAATCATTTGGCCTGGATTTAACCAGCAAAACATGGACCATCCACCCAGGCCAGATAAAGGTTGTCTAATAGTTAATTGTTCATGCAGGAAATAAAAATGCAGGAAAGTAAAGACGACAGGATAACAATGGCTTCTCCCCCAAACAGAGGATCCCTCCAGCAACTGCCATCCTACCTATTGTTCAAAGGATCAATGATCCTTAACCCTAGCAACTATTGTTCAAGATTATTACAGACCAAATGTTTAAAACAGCAACAACCACAGAAAAACATAAAAAATGGGCTCCGACCTAGGCATAAATATCCATCATCGCCATTTATGTAGCACAACCAGCAGCTGCTCCATCTCCCCCGGCTTCTCCACCAGCATCACCTTCACCTTCATCTGCATCCACAGGCTCCTTGACTCCACTGGTACCAACCTCCAAAGTTAGCACCTGCTCTTCCTCAGCATCACCGCCATGGTTCTGAAGGGCCATCTTCCATCCACATTCCAGCTGGAGCGGTCAAAGGAAGGATCCATGGCTTCCTCAGCCATTTTGATTCTGGCCTGCAAGACAGTCCGGGAAGCGCATACCTTAGCCTCATCAACGGCCTCCAGCTCCACCTTGTTAGCCTCGATCTCGGCAACCATGATTTTCTTCTCTAGACCATTGATCTCCTTCTCCAGTTGGGAGATCCTCTTATCTTTGGCTGTGGCGGTGGCACAGAGATCAGAAAGCTTTTGCTCTGCTTCTACCAAGTTCTTGTCGTGGATGACTTGAAGACGGACAAACCCCTATAGAATACAAGTGAAGAAGATCAGGATCAGGGATCCTTAGCAACAATGGAAACATAACATTTGTGAGGATCCAGGATCCTTACCTCAGTGATTACTTGATGGAAGTGGCGCTCAACTTGGAAGGCATCATCAGTGTTGTCAGCAGGCTTCTTCCTTTTAGAGTCGGTCCTAGTGCGAGTTGACACAGTCTTTGGCTCCGATGTGCTTGGGCCCTTGGCCAGCTCCTTTTTTCAAAGAGCGTGGAGAAATCAGGCTGTCAATGTCACCAAGGTCAAACTTAGACACAGACTTAGAACCCGACTTTAGAGCACCTATTCAGACAACAAAAAAAAGATAAGTATACGTGATCCTTGACTTTCATATATGCATAACCTTATAACATTTACTAATACTTACTTGACATTGTTAAGGAAGTTGAGGATGCTTCTGCAAGATCTTTGGGTTTTGGCTAAAAGGTTCTGATAGTGGAATCCAAGGCCCAGAATACTGCTAATAGTTGTTCAATACCAGGTTGCTCGGCTAGCGAAGAGAAGTTATCCACTGCAAAAACAAAGTAAACAGGACCAGTTATCCTCAACAGAAAATTGAAAACTCCTACAGTTCTATCCAAAGGATCCTATATCCAACCCTTCAAGACCCACTTTTTAGGGAGGGTGTTCCCTAAGGGAATGGTGTCTCTCCTAACATAGAAAAACTGGTTTCTCTAGTTAGTATCATTCTTTGTGGTTTTGAGGAGTGGGAGTGGATGCTGTGGTTTGGCTTCGAACAAGAATCTGTGGGAACCATGGGAGACCAGATTATAGAGGCATGCTAGTTCAGAAAGGTTGAAGCTCAACCCCTTATCTCTGATGAGTCACTCAAAGGTGTACAACACTCTCCATAACATCGGCATGGCCTGACTATATGACAGACCAGTCAATGTAAAGAAGCGCTGAGTGAACTCAGGGAAAGGATATGAGTAACCTGTTTGGAACGGAGTTGCTGGAAAACAGACCCACGTTGAGGATACAGAGTCGCTTTTGGCTGAAGAATCAAAAGGATGAAAGACAGTGTTTGGTGGAAAACGGGTATAAAACTGATCAACTTCAGGATCAGTGAATCAACATAATTCTGAAGATGGGTTCTTCATAAGATTCTGACTCTTGGGAGGACTATCCAGGTCAAGACCTTTGTTTGGTGAAGACATGGTGACCATCTTAGTCATAACTGATGCTGAAGGTTGAAGAAGGATTACGAGGAAAAGGGAGGATTTTTGGAGAAGAAGAGTATACCTGATTTTGCTCCGAATGAAGGATTATAAAAAGCCTCTTCTGAATTTAAATGATCTCTCGCCCTTATCTCTAAGCTATATAACCGTAATGATAAGCTAGACCTATCAAGTCGACTGACGTCATTTCACCGCAACAGCTAGTTGCATCCGTAACGGCTAGTTCGATTTAAGGGGAAATATGGTTTATCAATCTGGTTGAAAATCAACCATATTTGGGGGCAATTGTTAGGGGTTAATTTTTATACTTATGGTTCACTTATCCTTAGACCCGCCTGGATCACGGATCCTTAAAGTCTGATGCAGGAAGTCCGAGGATCACGGATCCTTATTATTTTCATAACTTAACTAACAGTTGTTCCTTGTATATTTTCGTAATGGCATGCAGGTCATGGGCAATGTGGACTGAGTCATCGTGAGAATATCGGACTGGAATCGTTGAAGATGATGCACGTGTGGAATTGGCTTAACGTTAACTTGGTTGGACGTGGTCTTGCATGAATTTCGGACTTGTTTGTTATTTCTAATTTAAGGGGTTGATCAAGTTTAGATAACACATTATTATGCTATAAGCAGAAAACACACACTCTCTCACGCGAACATCAGCTCTCAAACACACTCACACTTTAGCAAACATTGTACAACACTTCATCAACTTCCGAAGTTGTAAACTCTTACTTGTTTAATACATTTGATGGTGATAGTTTTCACTATCCGAGGTTTTTTGTGCCGGAGATCACATTGAGATCAAGAGATTTTTCCTCGTACAAATCTTTATGTTCATTGTTCATTACATTTCATATTTGTTCATTCAGTTGTCAAACATACAAGCACACTACCTCACAAAATCAGATTTGGTTACATTATCCTTTGTTTGATTTTTGACCAAAATAAAGGGGTTATTGAAGTTCAAGGATTTAAGATCGAAGATTTGGGATAAGATTCAAGGAAGAAGAACGTACATGAGGGTAAGAGATTGTCCCTTACTGAGTTAGCACTCTTCGTATTATCGAATCCTGTTAATTTCTGTCATGTATTCGTTGAATTCAGTTGCTTTGTTTGTTACTATGAGTAGCTAAACGCGCAAAAGATTTGGTTTATTTTTTATGAAACTGTATTTTTAGTAAAGTTTGCTTATGAACTTGTGATAGTGTAATCTATATGTTGAATGTCGACGTCCATATGAATTTGTGTGGGTGATTTAGGTCTTTCTATGAGGTTATGCATGTTAGATCCGTTTCATTTATCTTTAGGCTATATATCGATCGTTAGTTTAGGGCTGGATGTTAGTAGGCAAAGGATAAACTTAGTTGGATATTGGTAATTAATATGGGTCACCTATGGGAAGAATCCAATTATAAGGGTTTGGAAATTAGATAAGGGTTTTCTTTAAATTATGTCATTTGGATAGTAATTCACTTGGGTCATTAATTTGGATTACTTAGCAATATAAGAGACTCTTAGATCACAAGGGATATGTAAATGTCTTAGTTACAAGGAACCATTTAATTGGGTGTGTCTATAGCCTTGTTATTTGGGGATATGAGGTTAACCTAAGAAGACTCTAGCTTTTTAATACTATACCCTCGTCTACTAGTGACAACTACGACGAGGTTTTCATAAGAACCACAATCAACTGTTTTGCAAAAGTAATAAGATGATTCTGAACCTAACTGGTTATCTTTCTATCAATGTTTTCTAAACTTAATTATAAGTTTTTTACTATTTTCTCACAAAAGAGGTAGGTTAATAGATCTTTGTGTCCACGGATTAATACATTGATACTTACCTAGACTATACTATATACTGATAGGTATGCTTTCCTAGAACGTGTGTAGTTAATATTTAGTGTTTTTATCCTTAAAACTCGGTTGTGTACTATGTCAATTTAATTGTTACTATTTAAGCATGCCAACAATCGAGGTCTTGCGACCCCATGGTTCGATCTAGTTAAAGAACCATCAATCGGTATATTGATCCTAAACACCTCTTTTCCTATCATTGATTACTGCTCTTTTATTTTCTTCTTAAGCCAATTATTTTCTTTTCGTTTTATATTTATTTATTCTTTTAAAACTCAACATTTGGACTTGACTAGACGTTATCGACGACTCGATACTAAAACTCGTGTATCCTTGGACGATCTGAGTATCTTACCATCACTATATTAAGCCAACGCTGCACTTGGCCAACGTGAGTTGTAGTGTGATTGTAGTATATTGTGTTTTTATGAATATAAAAACTTGAACTAATGCATAAAACAATTTATAATTGACCATCTTTTATAAGCACATCCGATTACGTCAGTAACATAAAATGTTCTTTGACTAAATAATTAGAGAGAGAGAGAGAGTAATTGATGGTTAAGATTTATACTAAATTACAGTTTTTATCCGTTATAAAAGCCCAAACTATGAATCATTAGCTTTAAAATTTTCACTTTCACTTAAAGTCCTTTATTTAAAAAGTTGCCACTTTTTTATGTCCTTTAAACTAATTGAAGTTAAATAATTACGTTGTTACCACTATTTTATGTCCTTTAAACTAATTGAAGTTAAATAATTCTGTTAAGTCAAGGGCGTTATTGTCTTTTTACCCATAAAGGACTATTCTTCTTGTTTTTACAGCCAAAGAAAAAAATACCTAGGGTAATCCAATTGCAAAAGGCATCCCGATATGCCCGCGACCGAAGACAACACTTGGAAGCCCAAGCCCACCATCTTCAATTTCAAGGGAAACCCGTCACCCAAAAACCCACTGCGACAAAACCCAGTTTGAATCGGAATGAAACTTGAAACCTATGGCCTCAAACCCAAATCTCCACTTCTCATCTAATCTCAGTCGAGTTATAGCTCCTTGGCAGGAACATTATTTTAAATGGTTAAGTTTTTTTTTATTCTTTTTTACCAATTTTGTTTTATAGATTTCCTTTTAACACTTTATTAATTAATTAATCAATCAATTTATTTGTTATATATCGAAGGGCCAAGATTGTTCCACATCTCCATGTTTCAGCTTTATGATCAAGGGCTTTTTCATCATTTACAACTCTAACCTTATCCCATTCAAACCTTAGGGTATACGGGATCAATGCGGCAAGGGCTTGCGAGGTGAGGGTTTGCCGCACGGGGATGTGCCGCCGTCCCTGATGTGCCGTGCGGTGAAGGTATTTTGCGGTGAACGCTTGCCGCATGCGAGGAACACGAGGGAGAGGGTGTAATGGTGGGGCCCACTGTCTTTCAACCAATCATGTCTCTTTAAAAAAAAAAGGTAAATTACACTTTTCGTTCTTTATGTTTATATCAGATTGCAATGGATAGCCTTTAACTTCAATAATTATAGTCACAATCCTTTATTTGAAAAACTCAGTACATCTTTCGTCATTTAGCACTAAATAGGTTAAAATTTTCAGTTAAGTCTACTCACTTAAGGGTAATTTAGTCTTTTTACTTTATAATTTATAATATAAATAAAAGAAAATAAGATCAAATATAAATATATACCCATTTCTCTTTCACTCTCTCTCTCACACACTTTGAACTCTTCCTCTCTTTCTCTCTGCATAAACCAGTAGCCACCACCATCAAACCCACCAACAACCACCATCACCAGAGATCTGAAGCCTGTCACCAACAACTCACTACCAGATCTGAAGCTTGCTCGTGTTTCAACCACCGCTGCCATCACCTCCTTCCACCACCACTAGCCGCCGTCACCTCTTGCCACCACCAGCAGCCACCGTCGGCACCCCACTGAAGCTTGCTTGCTCGTGTTTCAACTACCGCCGCCGCCATAACCTTCTGCCACCACCACTAGACGTCGTCACCTCCTGCAACCACCACCAGCCACCGTCGGCACCCCACACCTCCTCTCTCTACATCCGACGCCCATGCTACCAACGTTGCAGTTCCTTCTCTTTTAGATTCGCTGTTGCAGTTTAGTGGATTTAGGACTGGTTTTGATTTTGAAATCTGGTTTCGGATTAGATTTTAGTTGTTATGGAATTGCCTGTTTGGGTTGAATGAGCTTATAGAATATTTATCGTTACACTGTTCTAAGAAATTGGGGTTTTTTTTTCCTTCTGATTGAGCCTACGAAATTTGGTGTTGGTGGTTGTTAATCTTGTGGTTTTTTTTGCAAGAAATTGAAGTTTTTTTTTCCCTGATTGAGCCTACGAAATTGGTGGTGGTGGTTGTTATTCTTGTGGTTTGTTTCTTTTTGCAGCAGACAATTAAGACTACGGGGTATGGGGCTTGGGTTGGGGGAAAATGCCCAAGCCACCACCCCGGGTGGGCTTGGGTTGGGGCGTGGCCCTTGGGGCTTGGGTTTCAAGCCGGGCGTGGGGCGGTCTTGACATCCGATGTGGCGGCCTCCTATTGACTGCCAACCGCCATGTCATAGCGGGCCATTTGAAAGTTTGAATTTTAAATTCAAACCGTTTGGCCAAGCCAAGCGGTCACCCCAACCCCAACATCCCCTATAAATGTAACCCCCAACCCCACCGGCTACCCCATCCCAAACCGTCACTATCCACCGCTACCCCACCGGCTACCCACTTGATCCCACGAACCCGCTACCCCAACCCGAAGAAGATGGCATCTTGGACCCACGAGGAAGAATTGGCTCTCGTCACAAGCGTCGTTGACGTTTTGAAGGGTCGGCAACCCGGCCAAACACGATATTGGCCGGAAGCATTCGCAACCTACCAACATAACGTCCGACACGACCGCCACAACCTCAACGCGTGCCAACATAAATGGCGCGAGCTACGGCCCAAGCTCGATCGTTTCAAGGCTTACTACGAAGTCGTTCCGAGCGGGGATTTAAGCCACGAGGACCGGGTGGCGGTGGCGAACATTGAATTTCTAGGCAAGGAGCGAAAGGCGTTCGACAAGATCGCCCTTTTTGAAATTTACCTAACGCTCTAGATTTTTTATTTTGTAATTTTTAGGTATTATGTAATTTTTAGGATTATGTAATTTTTAAAAATCTAATGAAATTTTAGGGTTTTTTTTTTATAAATGTTGTGTGAATTTTATAAATTTTTTGTTATTTTTTTTTAATAATCTGCCAAGCGGTGCACCCAACCCAAGCCCAACCCTAACCAACTGGGGTAGCCCAGTTGGCCACCGACACCCACCTCTTCCCAGAGGTACTGGGTTCGAGTCTTGGGAGTGGCATATGTCGCCCAGGGTAAGAAGTCGGCATGGGGAATTCACCGCGGAGCTAGCTTGGTCGGGTAGCGGCTCCCGGAGTGAGATCACTCCGGCGGTTGGGAGGACCGTGCACTATCCCCCCCCCAACCCACGCACCGCCATACCCCACGGACACGTCACTAGGCGGTGGGAGGGCTCCAATTCCAGGTGTCAACTCATGTCCCAACCCAAGTCCCACCATACCCCACGGTCTAAGAGAGAGGGGGAAGGAGAGAGAATAAGAGAGAGTGAAAGATATTTATTTTAAATAGGGTTCATATGAATTAAGTGTTTTATTTATTAATTTTTTAATAAATTGGTAAAAATACAACTATACCCTCATGTGCAATGCATATGACTAGATTTAACAATGAAAAGTAACCGGGTTAGTGCTAAAGGACGAAAGATATACTGAGTTTTTCAAATAAAGGATTGTGACTGTAATTATTGAAGTTAAAGGCTATCCATTGCAATCCGATACAAACATAAAGGACGAAAAGTGTAATTTACCCTAAAAAAAATGGTTTGTGGGTTGTCTTTTTGGACAAGAGTGGTGTATGAGAGGGAAATTGAAATGCCACGTCATAATTAATTGAGTGGGTGAAAATTTCCCCATCTCATGAGGGGTACACCCATCGCCCTTAGATGACGTGAATTGTGACCATTCAGATTCTCTCTTCCATAGTATGAATTTCATATCGGAATCTTCTTTGACTTTCCTTTCCCACTCCCCATAACCGTTTAATGTCCTTGTACTACTTTTCCCCCACAATCTAATGGTCTAATCACTCTAGGCTATACGGTATGGGGTCGTCTCCCTACCGTCTTGGATCGTCGCCGGTGGTTACACCGTGCCGCCCCCCCCCCCCCCCTCGGTCCCGTTCTCAACGGCACTAACTCGACGTTCTCGACGTGCAGAAAATAACAAAAAACAAGTGGGGACCATATGGGATATGACCGTTTAAAAAAAATTAAATTTTAGAATTTATATTAATTAAATAACGGCTATAATTCAAAAATTCACCAAATTCACTTCCATTTTTATAAATACTCACATCTTTAACCATTTTTTTTCACAACTTTTTACCCACTACCACCCCATCTCTCTCACATTTTATAACCCCTCTTCCCTTTTTATAAAAACTCATCATTTTTTATACCATTTTTTACCCGCTACCACCCCATCTCTCTCTCAAAAAATATTAAGGCTTCACCTTCTTCCATTTCTTCAATTTCTTCCATCTCTTCATCATCTTCGTCTTCATGGTATTCATCATCTTCGGAAGAGGATACTATTATACACAACATGATTATGAACGCGGCTCAGGTCTTCATGACTGGTGATGAAGCGTCGTCCCAACGGCTAACTAGACGAGCAAAATTAAACCGAGACCAAGAAGGCAACAGCGGCGCAGCTTGTTGCCCGCTTACCGGCTATCTTGGTGTAATTTGTTTCATATGATATAAAACTAAACAAAGATCTCTAAAAAAAAAAAAATTTCATTTATGTTTCGTTTTAAATTTATAGCCGCCCACGTTAAGCTAGTAGCTGATTATTTTGCCGACGAACCCGTGTACCCAGCCGAGATTTTTCGACGTCGGTTCCGCATGAGTCGTCGACTGTTTTTACGTATTGCAGGCGACATGGCACAGTCTGAGCCGTTTTTTACACTGCGAAACGACGCTAGGGGGCAAAGGGGTTTCAGTAATTTACACCAAAGAGGTTACGACACATTATGTACGCTTGTATCATCCTTCATAACATGGTCATTGAAGACGAAGGTAGACCGATATGCGAGTACGACGAAAACGCGTCTACTGGAAATTTTGTTCCAATTAGTGGGGAACAACAAGATTTGAACATGTTCGCTCTACGTAACAAGTACACACATCATAACCTACAAGCGGACTTAGTGGAGTACATTTGGAACAACGCTCAAAACGAACCCGGCCACGACATGGAAGACGAAGACTAGTAGCTTATTTTAATATATTAGAATATTTTTAAGTTTATGTTTGTTTAAGTTTATGTTTTTTTTTAAATTTATTTTTTTAAGTTTATCTTTTTTAAGTTTATGTAATGTTTTTTAATATTAATGAAAATATTTTATTACTTTATTTGTTAAATGTTAAAAAAAGTAGAAGATTAAAAAAAATAAAAAAAAACATAAAAGTGGTGGGGACTATGACTAGGACCATCCTCCCATACCCTCTAGTTTTGGAGGATGGACCATCCTTGGGAGGACTATGACGTGGCGCATACGTGGTGGATCATCCTCCAAGGATGAACAATCACCATACCCACTAGCCTTATCATCCACCTTCATCTTATCTTTCAAATTCTAGGGTTTTTTTGAATTTAATCCCCAATCCTCTTTTCTTCACAGTTTACTAACCTAATGGATCCTCCACTAATTAATATATCATTTATTTCATCTGCTACTAAACCCAGTCCACACATCTCGCCTCCAAGTAGTCCGGATCTAGGTTCAAGATCCATGTGGGTCATTGTTTCGTTAAATTTTTGGCAAACGATTGAAGATATCGGAGTGGGTGTGAAGTAAATATTTTTTCCTAATTTGAAGATTTTATTCATTTTCTAGGTAAAGATCCATGTTTTGTGTTTTTGAAAAATCCATGTTTGTGTTTTTGAAGTGGGTTCACAGATCTTAAAGATCCATGTTAATTAAAGATCCCTTTGAAGTAAATATCCATGTTTTTTTTAACGGTAAAATTCTATGATTATAGAATAGGGCCAGTATATGTTGTAAAACCTGAAAGATTACAAACTAAAATGTACTCATACAATTTAAATACCAGTCCCCCAATACTTGTACTATTATTTTACTATATCTCTTATATTAAAATCCTCCCATCTCTCCCATACTAAGTCTTTCAGACTCGATTTGCTTTTTAACCATAAGAACGTATCTGCCTTGAAGTCGTCAACTACATTGTCTCCTGATCTTATGATGCCTTTAAACCCTTTTCCATTCCTCGTTTTCCATATGTGCCACATGATCGCCTGTAGAACCAATTTCACAATTTTCTTCCAGACTAAAGATCCTTTTAATCCATCTACATATGTTAACACCTTCTTGCACGAGCTGATATCTGCCGCGGAAGGTAGCTTCAGCCACGTGATGACGTTCCTCCACACAGATAAAGACGCCGAGCATTCACTGATAAGATGACCGATTGATTCTTCCGTTGTTCCACATCTTGAACATAGGTAATTTTCTAGCTCAGTTCCTCTTCTCCTCAATTCTAATTTAACCGGAATTCTACCGATACCCACCCTCCACGTGAAATAATTAACTTTTGCAGGTAACCACGAGTTCCAGTGTGTCCATCGCTCTTCCTGTTCACTTTCCAGTTGTTTATTGATCTGCTCCTTGACTGCCGCCACTGAGAACTCTTCCCACCTCTCGATCACCCAGCCCCATCGGTCCTTTCTTGTAAGAGATCTTATTTTGTTTAATTCATTTAACATACCTGTCAATTGAGACCATTCTGCATCAGTAATTGGAGGTCTTAACCAGTCAATGTTCCATTGCACTTCGTTTTATAATCTTATAGCAAAATCTGAAACACAAGCTTGCTTATTCTTCGCAATCTTGAATAGGTCTGGAAATTGGTCTTTAAACGGCCTCTCTCCTGCCCATCTATCCAACCAGAATTTTACCTTTGTTCCATCTCCTAGTTTCGCCATTAGTCTTTCTTCCAACTTTGTACCTTTACTGTCCAATTCTTTGTATGATGTCACTATATCTTTCCACAAACCAGAGACTCCATTGTTGGCTGGAATATATTTCTGACTCCTCTTATTTGAATGAATTGCCTTTATAACCTTTGTCCATAATGCTTCTGGATTCATCTTGTATTTCCATCCCCATTTTGCCAGTAATGCTAGATTGGCACTTCTCATCTCGCCAATTCCGAACCCTCCATATTTTTTTGGTCTTACCATTTTGTTCCATGCTATCCACCGAATCTTGTTTTTTCCATCTTTCTTTCCCCATACAAAGTCTCTACGAATTGCCTCTAACGTTTGTATGACTTTCTTTGGTGCTAGATACATCGATAAGTAGTAGTTTAGTAGAGCTCCCATTACTGCTTTTGCTGGGACCAATCTTCCGGCAAAAGATAAACATTTAGCCTTCCAAGCCGAAAGTTTATTGTTAAACTTATCCACAACTGGTTTCCAGAATTTCACTCGTTTCATGTTCGCACATATGGTTAAACCAAGGAAACGAAACGGCATATCACCTTTCCTACACTTTAATTTGCTTGCCATACTTACGATTTCCTCCTCATCGACCCCCACTCCATATATCTTAGATTTGTTTAAATTTACTTTTAATCCTGAACACAAATAGAAACATCTCAGGATTCTGTTCAAGTTTAATATATTTGTCTCGGACCACTCTACCATGAAAATTACATCGTCCGCGTAACATATATGGGATATGCATGGGCCTTCTTTTGGTAGTTTTACTCCCTTAAATGCTCCTCTTTCACCCGCCCTAGTCATAATGACGTCTAACGCTTCCATAGCTAGGATAAATAAGAAAGGTGATAGTGGATCACCTTGTCTTAATCCTCTTTGTAATTTAAATTCTGAAGTAGGGGATTCATTTACTAATAACGAAGCCCAACTCGACTTTAGACATGCTCCAATCCATTTTCTCCATAAATTCGGGAACTTCATCGCTTTTAGATTCGCCAAAAGGAACTTCCAGTTTATTGAGTCATATGCCTTCTCGAAGTCCACTTTAAAAACAAAAATTTTCTGCTTACTCTTCTTTTCCCAAGATATAACTTCACTTGTGATAACAGGGCCATCAAAAATGGACCTACCCTCCACGAAAGTCGTTTGTACCAGGGCGACAACGGAGCGGGTAACCTTTTTATTCTTGTCGCAAGCACTTTAGCTATTACTTTGTATAATACACCAATCAATGAAATAGGGCGGTATTCGCTCACATCTTTGGGGTCCCTCGTCTTTGGAATTAGTGCTATAAACGAAGGATTACAACCTCTCTCGATATGCGCTTTCTTATGGAACTCCTTAAGCGCCCCCACGAAATAATTCTCCAACTGGTCCCAAAAATTTTTAATAAACTTGAACGAGAATCCGTCAGGCCCAGGAGCCTTATCACTACCACAAGCCCAAACTGCTTTTTTTATCTCTTCTTTCGAAAATTCTTCAACCAGCTTGTTTGCCTGATCATTTGTAAGTTGTAAAAAACCTCTTCCATCAAGAGAAGGTCTTCTATTAACAGGTTCTTTGAATCGTGTCATGAAACTTTCTAGTATGGACTCCTTAATCACCTTAGGTTCCGTTTCCATATTACCGTTTATCCTTAGTGCATTTATTTGTTTTTTCGCTTTCCTGGAATTTATTATTCCGTGAAAGAACTTTGAGTTTTCATCACCTAATTTCGCCCACCTCATCTTTGCTTTCTGTTTTAGATCTTCCAACCTCCTTTTCTCATACTTCTTTAGTTTCCATTTACTTTGTATTCTTTTCTCCTTCTCAATCTTTGTAAGACTTCGGATTTCTGCCATCTTCTCAATATCTTCTACTACTTTCTAAATCTCATGTAACTCTTTTTCCTCACTAAGTTTTGTCTCTCTCCTCCACTGTTTTATGTCAACTTTGAGCCTTTTGAAAATACCTGCCACTTCCTTTAAAGAGTTAATCCCAATTCCGTATTTGTGTGTGTGTATATATATATATATATAGTAGGAGTTAGGTGGAAAGTCTATTTTTCCTAGAAAGGCTAGGAAGCAATGAGAATTGGACATGTGGCATTGAGTTATTTTAACTAAAAGGGCAACTATGTAATTTCACATTTTAATTTTATTTTTGGAATTTATTTTTCATTAACTAACATTCCATGATTTTCGGAATTTTTGTTGTTTTCGAATTCAAATCTGGAGGTCAATGTGTTTATCTGGAAAACTATCAGCAGGTCTTGGTGATGTGTTTTACCAGTCAGAGAGGTTGAAGTCAGTGTGTTTTAACACTCTGAAGTCAATATATAATCAGGTTGTGTTTTAACAGTTCTTTTGCATTTTTAACACTCTGAATGTGTTTTATGTTGTTGTCTATGTCACATTACATCACATTGTGTTTTTTGATGATTAAATTACATCATAATGTGTTTTACAACAGGTTGTTTTATACTGAAGTTTAACAAATCTGATTGTGTTTTAAGTCAGCAAATTTGCTGGAGGATTCTTGATATTGTGTTTTAAAAGCAAGCAGATTTCTTGACATTGTGTTTTAACAGCAAGCAGATTTCTTGACGCTGTGTTTTAACAGCAAGCAGATTGCTGGCCTTTGTGTTTTAACAGCAAGCAGATTTTTTGATGTTGTGTTTTAACAGCAAGCAGATTTCTTGAGGCTGTGTTTTAACAGCAAGCAGATTGCTGGAGGATTCTTGACATTGTGTTTTAACAGCAAGCAGATTTCTTGACATTGTGTTTTAACAGCAAGCAGATTTCCTTGACGCTGTGTTTTAACAACAAGCAGATTGCTGGACATTGTGTTTTAACAGCAAGCAGATTTCTTGACGCTGTGTTTTAACAGCAAGCAGATTTCTTGACGCCGTGTTTTACCATCCATGCTGGTAATCCTTCCATTTATCAAGAACGACTCAGAAACCACGGTACAAGCCTCTCTACAATCATCAATTAAAACAGCAAAAACGTAGCCAAGTTACAAGTAGATTACGACCGAAAACGTATATGCACTTCAAGAAATTTAATCACAACACAAGATATGAATACCTAGTGAAGAAAAGGGGTATGAACAAGCTTTGGAACCGAAATCTGAATGCTTTTTGGGGTCCTGTTTTGCGTCGCCAGCAGCAAGGGGAAAGAGATCGGTTTAGAGAGGGAGAGAGAGAGAGAGAGAGAAAGAAGGGGAAATCGCATGATTTTAGGGATTTGGTTATTGATATGGCAGTTTCTTGACTTATTTAAAACACTTCCAATTACCAAAATACCCTCACTATATTAAAAGTCTATAATTATATAACTCAGATATTACGAAAATGCCATCCATTTGATCTAAGCCATTAAACACACCAATCGGATGGCCCAGATCGCTTCCTAGACTTTCTAGGAAAAACACATTTTCCGCAGGAACCCTACTATATATATATATATATATATATATATATATATAGGCCGGTTAACGTACAATGCCACTTATCCTACATTATGTATGCGATATCCACAGCCGTAGGATCTTCAATCCATCAAACTAATTTATATCATTAAATTAATCATATTAATATATTCAAATTTTATCAAAAAGGTTAAAATCGTCATTACGAGATCGTAATCTCTGTAACTGACGGAAGATAGTTCAAAATTGAACCCTGAATCAAATACAACAACGTAAGATTCTTATTCACAACCTCCCTTCGTTCTTCTTACTGCGATTTCATAACTGCTGATTTGGGAGTTCTGAACTACAATAACATCGATCGACTATCGATCGAAGAAGATGATCCAGGTTGATTACTATAATATGCGAATTCAGTGTTTTCAAAGAAAGGTTTGGTAGACCATGCGAAATGCATTTTGAACATGCGAAAAACAATTAAAAAACAAAGAAAGGGTATTGATTTTTATAAACATGCGAAAATAGGTCATGTTTTGATTATTATAACATGCGAACTATATGAAAGTATGGTTTCATCATGCGAAAATAAAAAAAGTGATATTATTTGTGGTTTGTTATAATGTGCGAAGTCTGTTTCGAGCCACATGCGATTTTATAAAACATTGATGGTGATGATTTCATATTGCTATATCCAGTTGATTAAAGTACACAATAAGAAATTATGAATTGATAATTAAAATAAATATAAATTTACTATTTTATATAATAAAAAAATTGAATTTAATATCGATGTTACTGTAATGTGACTTGTAATGATCACTTTTAACATAAATACCCTGAACTTACCACCCTACCTACATAATAAATTTACTATTTTAATGTATAATTCCCAGACATAACAAACTTCCATATTAAGACACCAAATACAAATATACACACACACACACGGAAAAAATACGAGATAACAAAAAAAATGTCTTCTAAAGATTCTGAACAATTGAAGAACATTGCAATAAAGGAACTATTGTCAACTCGCACGTTGACATAAATTAGCACTGATGTAAAATCTTCTCACTTGATTCTTGATGTGCAGGGGAAGATTCTTTCAGAAATCAAGAAAAATCAAGACATGTGGGAGAGACTCCTTGAACAACCACCATCGAGCTTCAGAGATGCCACATTGGAGCACATCAAGGAACAGTCTCGAGCTGATGACTTGGTCTTCTCTTGTCTGAATGATGCTCTGTCTACAGTTAAAGAGAAGATGGAGTTCAGCTCGACAGAACATGACAAGATCTTTGCTTCAAGTAACTAGGTTTCTCTTAAACATTTAATCTTCTTTTGTTGTGTTAAACAATACCTTTATGTTTATTATGTTGTATTCTACTTATTTTGTATACATATTTGAAACATCTGATGGTTTATTACTTAAATATATCGCATAACTAAAGTATTATATATCGCATGTTGGTAACAATGCAATATAACCTAAATCGCATGTCATAACATGGAAACACAATAAAATCGCATGTACATTACTCATAAACTCATGTATATGAAATCGCATGTTTAGATATTAAAATCGCATGTACATTACTCATAAACTCATGTATATGAAATCGCATGTATATTACTCATAAACTCATGTATATGAAAAAGTTATGAAGAAAACAAAATTGCATGCTGAAGCCTACCGTAACTTACGGTAGCTACCGTAAATTACGGTAGCCCCCAACATTTTTCTTCCACCGTAACGCAGTAGAGACCCACCGTAGCCGCCTGAAAGCTATCATAAGCTACAGTACGGTAGACCCTGAGCCAGATTGTAACTCCCTTCTTAATTAGGCCATTATTGAGACTCTTGATCATTCCAATCATTGTTTTTTGGTTTTGGAGCGTCTTGGAGACGGAATTTGGCTATCCTTCTTGTGTTCTTGAAGATTCCAAAAAATTGTTTTATGTTTTTGATTTCCATGAACATTGAACTTGTTGTTAAGATGATTCACCAAGCTATGAGAGGCTAAACTTGTCGGTGATCATCCTAGATGTAAGGTTTGCTTTTGATACTATGTTTTTGCCTGAATTTCTAGAATAATAACTTGCAATGTTTGTTTAGTTGTTATGGTGTTTGGATGTTTGTTTGTAAATTGTTGATTCGTGTTTGATTTTATTCTAAACCATATGTTCTTGGTGTCGTTGGCAATCGAGATATCATGGGAGGGATTAGGGTTGGATATTACTCAATTGGTTATCGGGTAACAACCTTGCATTTTTGTAATCCGAGTACTTAGTTCCCTTTTATCACAACACAAGTAATCAAACACGAGCCATGTCTATGTGGTTCTTTCTAGTTGGACATAAACATTAGTATTAATTAAAACCTGAAATTTAGGATGGTCACTTTTCTTAATCTGTTTACAAAACCCAATATTTGATTTGCAATCTAGTTAGTTTAATTTAGCTACTTAAAACCAATTAACCAAATCTCTAAATTTACTTTTGCAATTTAGTTAAATCTAGTCATTTAGATAACACATATTCCACAAACTCCCTGTGTTCGATACCCACTTACCGCTAGCTATCTAGTAGTATTTGGATTAAATTTGAGTGAGACTTCGACATCACGTTAATCACCGACAGATCGAGCATCTTCAAACTCAACATCTGTATTTCGTCCAGTACTGCTCTGTGGATCCATTGAAAACAACAATCGATTCAAACCCTAACGCAAAAAAACGAAAATGCAGTGTATTGTTTTGAGAATTATGAAAATTTGAAACTGATACGAATCATAATTACCGGGATAGTGGTGTAACGAACTTCTCGCGATCTGATTATTGAATGAATAGACTAATTTGCCCTCAGCAGATTGAATGAATTGTCTGATTTAACCTTATGAAAGGAAAATGAATCAGGGACATCTGTACGGTCATGGATATAACGTATATAATGTAGGATAAGGGTATTTGTATCCTACACTTCCCATATATATATATATATATATATATAGGGGAGGGTTCATGTAACACCCTTGGTAATATTTTATGTTTTTCATAAAATTTAAGTCTATAATCATGTAATCACGGTCACAATTACAATGAAAATACGGGTTTATTAAAAACTTTTACAATCTAAAAGTTTACAACATATTGTGAATTAATTCGTCGTATTAGAATAACGACAAAACAACTTGCGGAAGCTTCATTTAACGCGTGTTCGGTTCTTGCTCGATGCTTGATCTTCATCCGGGGCTCTCGACATTCACCTGTGTTCAAAACCAACTTAAAAATTAGTTTTGATACTTAAATAACTAGTATCACAAGGAAAATGGGTCGAATAATTGAATTAAAGAAAAAATCAGGAAATCCCAACATAAATCTCTTGATCCCAGAAACAAGGATTTGAATCTGGCCTCCACCGTAACTTACAGTGGGCACCGTAAGTTACGGTGGCCCCTGATTTAAAATGCCCCCACCGTAACTCAGTAGATATATGGCGTAACGATTTCAGTCCCACCGTAACTTACGGTGGGCACCATAAGTTACGGTGGCCCCTGTATCAGACCCTTCCATTTTTGCCGTTTTTGACATGAAAACTCTCGTATCTTTCAATCCGCATATCCGTTTGATCTCCCGTTTCTTCCTACATGATCGAAATTTGATCCTTCATCATATGGAATTAAAATCCAACATCCGGATTAACAAAATTTAAGACTTTTAAGTGTTTGGCTTATTACCCTTTTTACCGAATTTTGACCCGTTAAGGGCATTTAAGCACTTTTACGCATAATTCGCACTCATTTATTTCTAGCCTCTTATTTTCAGATTATTTATCAAATGATCTTCCATCACAACTATATTTGTGATGGGTTTAATGTGACGATCTATATAATCCGAGTTTTACCCCTCGGATTATCATTTTACGGCAAAGACTCATATAGAGTCTTTTGACCAAGGATTTACATCTTACGTTTTATACTTATTCTAAGTATTGACTCGATTATAAAACTTGTTTTCAAGCGACTTCTAAGGATCGTTTGCCTAATTACGCTTACAAGGGCGTTTTGGTCATTTTAACCTTTCTTTTACGACGAAGGGTTTGCTTAGGCCATGCACGCCCAAAATCTCATTTTTAACCAAATCTTGTTTTTCAAAACACTCTGTCTATAATATAAATCATTCGGTTTACCTTTTTAAGGTAACCCTATGTCTCTTTTACTTTGTCTAATTCTCATAGAACTCCAAGTTCTAAATGATGAGTTGATCTATTATACATACCTGGCTCGGATCAACTTATTAACCCGTTTCCATACCTTGCCTTAGTGGCCGCTAAGTAATAGCAATGTAGACATCCGTGTGCTATTTATTCCTAAAATCATACAACTCGACAAACCATTAGTCAATATTATCAAAGGGTGATAATTTCACCTTTTGACCCGTTTGGTCTAAATGACCGTGAATCTTTATAAGATGATATTATTTACCATCTTAACTACATGACTCGTTATCTTTTAACCATTTCATGATTAAATAACCGTATTAGCTCTCTTTTAACCATTAAACATGGTTTATAAACATTGTCTTTTGTTCCGAACCGCACATGTCGTGTCGGAACGTCATAATTCAAACAAGACTTTACATTCATCATGATCTATAAAGCCAATAAGTATTACATAAAAAGGTGTAAGCTTTACTTACCTCGTATCCGAGCTACGCTTTTCTTTTCCTTCTTGATTTGTTTGACCCGTTTCTTCCCAAGCCTCCACCTTGCTCGTTAAGTGTCAAACTATCGTCATCATTCAAAGGTGGTTAGATTAGTCATTAATAATCACGACTATTCCACCTTACGTATTTTCTATGTCGAAACTACCGTTCGACCTCATTATTTATTAATTCAACTTATCAAAAGTTAACTACTTTTGATCACATGATTTACACAATTAAGTCTAATTCAACATGATGTTTAGAACCCTTATCACTTCACATTTCACATAATTTGCCATATTATTCAAATGCGCATTTTATTCGAAATTTCAACATTTAGTTTTCTCTTAGGCATTATATCAAACACCTAGTGAGCATTCTTTTATAAAATTTAATAATCACACTTATGGCTACCTATCTTGTCAATTTCAACATCTTTTACTAGTTAATCATCAAATTCATGGTTCAATGTCAAGATTAACTTCATAGAGTTTAAATAACACTAGTTTGACAAATCACGATTCTAGTGTTCATCATGTTTCTACATCTAGAACTTATATCATAACATCATTATTTATGAATTTAACACCCTAATCCAAGTGTTCATCACAATGACATAAAAACCCACTTAACACATAAATGGGTAATAATCTATTTCACATTTTTTCATCATTAATTCATCAAATCCTTACTAGGGTTTGTTCCTAGACATGGATTTATCCTTATTTCACTCTTACACCAAACATGCAAGCAATAATTTCGTTTATCATAAATTCATCAAGAATCTCAACTTCACTAAACATACAAATTTAACATACCTTGTGATCCCCTAAGGTTGGTGATCACGAATTTGTGTTAATCCATACGATTTGGCTCTAAATTGCCTTTCAATTTGTTGAATCTTGATGAACTAGGGTTACGCCCTTTTTCTTCTTGCTCCTGGGCGATTACACGCACACACACACACTCTCAGTGTGTGTGTTGTGTGTTATTATTTGTTTTTAATGAATATTAGTTTCCCACTTGACAACAGTAGTCCCTCATGTTTTTATTTTGATCAATTGAATCTATAATTCACTATTTATAACTTAGTCACATATTACTAACTAGGTCAATTATTCCTAGTTAAATTTAATGGGTTTGGGAAGTCATAACCCGTTTTATTCTAAGTCCCGTTAACTCGGGCCTTTCATATACTTTGTTTTCCTCAAAGGATTTGTTCAACTTTTATTTAATATTAGGTTTATTTATTTAGATCCTAATATTTAACGGGTAAATTTTTTTACTACTAACGGTACTTTACCCGTCTTTTAGTATTAACGGGGTTTGATTACCAAACCCGTTTTCGGGGTGTTACAAGTCTACCCCCTTAAAGAGGTTTCGTCCTCGAAACCTTTCTTACGTAGTTCCTCAGGTTTGACTCCTTGGACTTAGTTTCGATAATTACTTGAGCATTGCTCGTATCTAATAATCTTACCAGGATGATATGGTAATGCCCTTTTGGCTTCCAAACGTATACGCCTTTCACGTATAAGGCCTCATGGGCCGTAACTTTCATCTTGTATTTAATATCTTTATTAATTATTTATTTTGGCAGTTAGACTTGTTAGTCACTGGTTACCTTATACCCCATTGCTCGGGCATATATCCATGTCGCCATCTCCGGCCTTATGTCCGTTTACGGTTTTCTAAATCGCTTCATACCACTTATGTTTATTAAAACGTTGCTTTTGACAAAAAAAAAAAACTAATTTTTTTTTTAGTTTAAGTTTTCTCTTTATCTTATGTCTTTCTCTCATATCTAGGAATGTTGCTTCCGAGGATTTGTTCTCTTCCAATATCTTTTAATGCTGAGAATTTCAACTAGTTCCCACGCTTAACCAAATAACCCGTAGGTTCTTTCGCTTAGTCTCGTGGACTATTTCTTTTAGATTTCCACCTTTTTAAGGTGAGACCCAACAGTTTGTTTCTTTCTATTTATGACCCAAGGGTCTTCTTGGTCCCGTAGACCTTAACGCTATGTTTAATCCCGTAGGTTATGATAATCCCGTAGATCATCTTTTATTCAAGTCTTTATTTAAATGTATATTTATACATATATAGCTTTAAAGCATCCCTTGTTATGTTTGGAATCATTTAATTTTGCTTTTGAACTTTAGTTTACCTTGACCGTAGTCTAAGGTTTCATTTGTTTACTTTCGGACTATCTTTCCGACTTTACGACTTCTAACGTCATTTACACGTCGGTTTGTCCTACGCTTACCGTTACCCGGTTCATACTTATACTCCTTTACGACCCATTACCCGGGTTCTTTATCTCAGTGTTTTTAACATTTTTGTTTCGCTAGTTTGCGTTTTTCCTATATATATTCCTTTATGACCCATCACGTAGGTTCATTAATGTTTCGCGCTTCCATTATTCAGTTTGCGCTTACTTGCACTACCAAGTTTTTATACCTTATTTATCTCGTTTGACTTGTTCGTGTGAAATTTCATCACTTGTGAACGTCAAACTCCATTCTTTATTCGACCCGTTCAACTTTAAAATAGTTGAGCGTAGTTATTAACATTTCTGTTTGCAAATTCCCATTGTCTTTTAGTCATGACTCATATTCCGAGTCTTTTGACTTTCTATTTCGCGTTCCCGTCTCTTGGTTTACGCATTCTTTCCGAATCCTACCCATTTATCGGGTATCTTTACCGTAATCATTTTCAAGTAACCATTCTTAAATGGTTTTAGATGTTATTTTAATTTATTTGGTCGTCTTAGCGAGATCCATCGCTTTTATTCAATCAAGTCCTTTATTCTTTATTCAATTCGTTTGACTTGTCCATGTGAATTTCATCACTTGTGACAGTCAAACTTTTATCCCTATACCTTAGCATTCCTATTGGTCGGTCTGTATTTTCTTTTTACTTGATCCTTGTCCCTTCTCTCGGGCTCGTTATTCTTACGTAATACGCTTCCGTCATCCGACTTACGTTTACGTTTACTATCAAACATCTTACTTATTTGATTCATTTGGGTACCATTTAAGTTAGTCCCATTCACCCCACCCTTACTACATCGGACATAAATGTGTCCATCATAAGAAGTTCATGGTACCACGTGTTCACTACTTACTTGGCCAGAGTAAGCGATCAACACCTGTATACATGACCTTTTTATAATTTTCACATTACATCCCATGTAAGTAATGCCTCTATTTGTTTTTCTTGGAAACAATATCCCGGATAGGTTTTCTATTCAGGTTTTTCCAAGTTTTCAATCTACATATGCAACATTTCAATCTCTACGTATTTGTTGCATATTACCATTTATGTAATAATTTAAAACGTGCACCTGATAATGCTTGCTCTAAAAGGCTCACCTTGCTATTAACTTATTCGCAATCGTTGCGCGATTTAGGTCCTTGGTGAGCGTGCTCTATTTGTCGTACTTTGGACCGTTCCTTTGTCAAATCCACGATTTGTTAAACTCTCGCTATCTTCGTATGCGAGTGTCCTTCAATCTAAAACGTTTACAATAGTTAGTAATTTCGGCATTAATGGGTGCCCGTATTATAATACGAGGCTTTTCTACTATACGCATCAACGCGTGTAATTTCGTTGACTATATCTATTCTATATCGATTTTATTGGTGTAACGTGTATTACACAATGTGCACATATTGTGGAAAGGACTTTGTCGATTGAGGATCGACGAGTTAAAAAGCTTCGGAGGAAGCATGTACCTATCGTAAAGGTTAAATGGGATGCCCGCAGAGGTCCCGAGTATACATGGGAGGTAGAATCTTCAATGAAAGAAAAGTACCCTCATTTATTTCAATAAATCTCGAGATCGAGATTTCTCTTAAGGGGGTGAGGATGTAACACCTCGTAAAATCATACCCAATAAAATAAAGACACGTGTCATATAAGGCAATCGTGTTACACAAATCCATATCAAGTTGAAAGATGTGCGGTAGGATTTAAAAGCGTCAACATGTTATTAAAATACCTCTGAGTGACCTTTTTGATAAAAGATCCAAGCCTTGGAATAATTTATAAACATCTAAGAACTACTTCAAATCTGGATATATAATTAAAAGATGAATTATATTGCTAAGGAATTGATCTTGTAAATAAAAATGCCACAAAGTCCATTTAAAAGAATTCTCGATACATCCAAGAACTTTATCATGCATGGAATCACATGCAAAGGCATGCAAGTCTGATACATGGTCCCCTCTACAAGGAAAATGACACAAGATTCGAGCTTGAAAAGTTTGCATGGTCAAAACATGAGAAATGGACAAATTTTCGAAGTCTGACAATCGGATACGGACCGTATCCGCTTAGGCTTACGGTCCGCAAGAGGTGTATCTGGGCACATCAGAGGAGAGTCGGTTACGGACCGCAAAGCCAAGATCTTACGGTCCGCAAGAGGTGTATCTGGGCACATCAGAGGAGAGTCGGTTACGGACCGCAAAGCCAAGATCTTACGGTCCGTAAGTGACTCTTACGGTCCGCAAGGTTTAAGGCTTACGGTCCGTAAGACCGTCGCTGGCAGTAGAAAATGGACAGCTGCCTGTTCAGCCTGTTGCACCGCCTTACATAAGTGGTTTTCGAAATCAGGGACTTGGAAACTGGTTTTTGGCATCATAGGGACACCTGGGATCATCTTGCAACATTTATAGACTTAGTTGGGGTCATCTTGTGGCATTTAGTTCACTATATAAAGAGACCTCTTGTTGCAACATTGTTTGTTCATTTGCAACTCACTTCAAACTGGTCTCTGGAGCTCCCCTGGTCAGCAAGCAAGTTCCTTTAAGTTCCAAATCATACTTAGGACCTTTGTAAGTGTCCTTAACTCCATGATTTCAGTTTTAATTAGCATAATGACTATAAGTCAAACCTATCGTAATTAAGGTTTGACTTCGAAATTAATCAATAATTGTTCAGTCAAATCTCGAATTAAAAATACCTATGAGTTGGTAATTATGTGGGTAATAAACCCTTAAAAGGGTATCCTCTGATTCCCACTATAACTAGGTCGATTGTCGGGTCAAACTTGATATTAAAAAGTCAACAGAAAGCTAAATTTCGAATTAATGCATAATTAGCAATGTAGAAGTTATGCAACCTGTTTCATCATTAATATAACTTGGTAATTAATGTAAGAACATGTCTAAACATGTTCAACCCGACAATTTTCAGTTTAGGCTCGCTTCGGAACCGAAAGTTGCATAATTTGACTTTTGCTTTGACTTTCGATTCTGACCCATTGTAGCATGTTTTAGAAATGCCTTAGAGCCCTATTAGAACCAGGTTTCATGTTAGTATGACCCTCTGTGATTATACACCTTGGTTCAATAGTTATCCGGTTCATATGCATGTTCCCGTTAATTGCTTATATGTTGACTATTATGCCCATATGAATTTAAAACGTGATTTTTGAAAATATAAAAGAGTGGAAACCTTAGTTACTGATTTATAAACTTGCACCTAAAATTTGACATCAGTTTGAGGTCTAGATTAAGAATTATGCTCAATAGCGTAATTAGAAAGCTTTTTAGTAATTAAATGGCGTAATTAGCATATAGCCTATCTAAACCCAAATTTTGATACCAAACTTTATACCTACTGATATAAAATAATATTTTGGGATTTTTGGAGATTTTTATTTATTTTTAGGCTAAGCATAACATAGAGTTCTAAGCTTGATCCGGTAATTGTCGGTTTTGCCCTTTTAGTCTATAAAGTGAGTTTTACCAATCCTTTTGATACCAAACCTTTTTCTACTGATCCAATATGATGAATAGAATATATTAAGCCTTCTGGAATAATAAAAATATCAGCTTTTCTTGTAAAACCCGAAAATCGCTTTAAACCGCCTTTTTACGCGTTTTAAGCGCATAGTATGTATTAAGATCATTTTAGATATATAAGACTTGATACCTACTAATGTTTTAAGTGAATTTCTATACTTTAATAGTAAGCAAAAGTTTTAAGCTCAGATTTCCAGATTTGACCTTTAAACCTTAAGTGAAATTACCAAAATTTCCCTTCGGTGCATAGTATGATTAGAATTGATAAATTTCACATATAGGTTATACCCTACTGATATAACTTAGTAAATTAAGTATTTTTACTGATTACATCAGACCCGAAACTCAAAATTATATTTAAACTCTTTTATAACCTTTTAAATGACCAAAATGCCCTTACGGGGCATAATTTGAGTTTAAATTCATATGGGGCATAATAGAAGATATCTTACTGATGTCACAACATATTTAAGGCATAATAACTTAGGAAACCTGCATATGACTCATATGGTTACCCGTTACGCACTTTTCGCGTTCGGATCGACTTATGTAACTAGTTTGCATATATTAGCCGAAACGGGTCAAACCATATCGTTTTCATCTCAAAATCTAGAATGTGTCTAAGTTACCCATATTAAACAAGCATACAAGCTTTTCGGGTCAAAACCACATTCTAAACCGGTCTTCGCCTTATCATGCGTTTGAACCGTATATTCCTTTTGAAAACTAACCGGTCTAAGTCGCTTAATTAAAGACCCGTTAGGATTCTAATAGGTTATTAAAAACCTTCGTTCCAGATTAGGAGCCCAGTAAAAGCTACCTGTACTTGCTTGGTGGTGTACGGCTGGGATAAATTGTATAAATTTGCTCAGGTAAATACTCTTAACTTATTTTCCCTATACGGACTTGGGATACGGTATTATAATAATACTGCTTGGTCGGGTATGTAGTCATTTAAATCGGATTGTGATTAATGTATTTACATAACTCGTTTTATTCTGTATTATTTGGTGTATGGCCTTTGGGGGTTAAATGACCATGTCCCGGATATCCTTGGCATCATTTAAAGAAATGGCCACGACCTAAGCACGGGGTGTAGGCGTACACCTGACAGATGCATTATGTAAAAACTGGTAATCCACTTTAAGGAAATAATCCTTGTGGGCATTATACCTGTGGCGTGTCAATTAATCTAGACTGGCCCTACAAACCGGCCCTAATGGACGACAAATAAATAAAACTGTATACAAGATTATTTTCGAATAATTGTCCCAAGTTATAAAAGATATTTTTGCCGAAGTGCATTCAAATCATTTTTTTAAACTCTTTTCAAAACGAGTCAGTTAAGTTGTATTTACCAGTGTAAACTGACGTATTTTCCAAAAAGGCTAAGTGCAGGTACTATACGTAATAGGCTGGCTACTCCAGGCATCAATAATCAAGTTTCGCAAGCTCTAGATGTCAAAGTCTGCTGAACAGTTTTCCTTTTTATTTGATCCGCCTGTGGATCTGTTTCAACTATTTTGTGATACTTAATATTACAATTTTATTCGGTTGAAATGAATCTATCTTTTGCTTCCGTTGTGCATTTAAGTTTGTGTTGTTTGACTATGATGATATCAACTACGTCACGATACTCCCCACCGGGCCCACCGGAAATACGTGGAAATATCGGGGTGTGACAGGTTGGTATCAGAGCCAACACTGAGTGAATTAAACACTAGCATTTTGTGTTTAATCTCAGTCACACAATTGCACATTCCTCAAATTTTCGAGTCTAGACAAATAACATAGGACAAATCCTGATTTTTGTATTATTTTTTTGCCTTTTATATATTTTTCCTTGTTGTTATCTTTGCTTATGTTAACAGGTTTAAACATGCCGCCAAGATTCTTTAGGAGAAAGGGAAAGGCACCTGTAGCAGGCCACGACCATGAGGCCGGGCCGTCTCAAAGACGAACCTCACCCGTCAACATGCGTACAAGTCCCCAGGGGGACTGGAGGACACATCTGCAGCCAGCGAGGCGGTCAGTCTCGTTAAGCTCGTCACCATCTTACCTTCACTCTTTTGGACCCCATTCAGAAAATGAGCCCGAAAACCCACATCCTTCATTTATCCCTCTCCAGAGGTCCAACTCTCGTCACTCCTTTGATAACCCGTCACATATCTTCCGAAGCCGGTTCAACCCGGTAAATTACCTCGAAGAACCAGTGGGTGTTAACCCATTGGGACCCGAAGATCACTTTTCTGGAGATCACGCCATGGATATGGATGAGGATACTGACCCTACCGAACCACCGACCGGTACCCCCACACATCCCATAGAAATTTCTGATGGGTCATCTTTTCATGGATCACCCTACCGTGGTCCTGACAGCTACCAAGCAAGGTTCAACCAGTATGAATGGTATTTTACGCCCTCTTACCATTCATCGCCTCATCAGCAGCAACAGCAGGATCCTTCCGAGGATTCACGTTTCATGGCAGTTACCCCGCCACCACCACCACCTCAGCAACAGCCTCCTGAGCCACCAAGGCGAAGGAAATCGAACGCACGGATGTCCGTGCGGGGAGGAGTGCGTATCAGCACCCCTCAACCATCGAGTGGTAGCCACTACCTGCCACTCCAAGAAGACCAACAGATGGGGGGACCTTCAAACCCCATCCCAGAAATGAACTCTGCACCTGTCGTGCCACCACCGTTGGGTTTTGACAACCCAATTCCTACATACGCTGGCTCAGCAGCGTATAATCCCTTTGAGCAGCCGGCTCACATCAGCTTCAATTATGCTGAGGTCGACCCATACTTGGCAGCGTGGAACTACAACGCTCTCAACCCCGAAGGGCCTTACGGAGCCCCCTGGGGAGTTGGATACCCAGCTTATGGATACCAACAGCAGCCGCCTCTTCGACCTCCACATCAGCCGCAACCGCAGCCGCAGATACCACGATTTTCCCCGCCAGAATGGGAAGAAATACTCCAAAGATTGAGCCAAGTGGAAAGGGTAGTCCGTGAGGACCAAAGAAACAACCGGGGATTCTTTAAGGGATTGGCGAGTTTAATAAAAGGAAAGAGTAAGAAGGACCATTGAATCCTTTAAATTGTTGGTTGTATTTTCTTATTTTCAATCCAGCCCCTGCGTGGGCATGCCTTTTTGTTTAACCCCTGCGAGGGTATGTCTTTTTGTATTCTGCCCCTGCGAGGGCATGTTTTTCTGTTGACCCCTACGTGGGTATGTTTGTTTGTTAAAGCCCCTGCGTGGGCATGTTATTTTAGTAGAAGTCCCGTTTAGGGCAAAATTGTACTTGTTAAATTTTATGGAATGGTTAATTTAATTTTTCATTTTATTAATTATGTGCATAAACATAAAATATGAAATAAATAAACTAACTTTCCCACTAAAAAGATCTACCATTATAATAAAATGGCAAAATCTAAAAGGACAAGACCTAGTCATATGTCACCTTAAGACAGGGCCAAGATGGTAGTTCCTCAATTAGATTCAGATCCTCATTAACCTCTCAATTTAGGGTTGTTCTGCGTTAAATATTAAAAAGAATCTTAAATGTAAAACCTAGCCTAAATGTCGTTACAGACATGGCCAAGATGGTAAAACCTATCCAAAAGATTCAAAACCTTAACTTCTGAAAGCATATTAACATGCTTAACAAATGTGATTCGATAAAATCACATTAGTCATTCTTAAATTGGGTTATTCTAAATTCCCTTATTTATATAATCATCCCTTAAGGATGAAGTACCCACGGGATGACTAAAGACAGTGGTAGCCTACAACTCCCTGTCAAGAAAAGGTAGCGAACTTTGATTCAAACCTTAATACCTCGATTCTGTAAAATCCTGGTTTATAAACTAAACTTGTCTACGTGACTAGGCCTTTTGTGCTATTACTAACTAATAATTTAGGATTATGATAAAGATCCTGAATAATTATATATTTAGCAAATTAACTAAAATGGCTATTAAAAACCATGGTTAATAAATTGTCAAAAAAAAAAAAAAACAATAAAACTGTATAAGCTTCTATATAAACCTTGCCCTTATTTGATTTTATGTAGCAATTAAAGCTACATGGCTAGTTCAGAAGAAGTAAACAGTCATCCGGTGGAAAACCATGAAAATACTAAGATACATGTGACCGGTGCGGAGCTGCAAGCATTAGTAGATAATGCTGTTACAAAAGCTATAGAACCGCAGTATAATGAATCTAGCGGGACTCGAAGTAGGACCCTATCCGCACCGCACTCCAAGCCTAAGACTCATTCGGAGGCTCATAGCAAGCCACCCTCTAAGAAAGATGAGCCAAAGAAAGATGATGATCGACATTCATCCAATCAAAACAGTGTTCCATAAAAAAGGATAGTGTTTGATGATAAACCACGTACCAAGTCCTGTACCTATAAGTACTTTGTTTCCTGCAAACCCCGGGATTTCACTGGGGAGAAAGGGGCAATTGATTGTATGACCTGGTTGGATGAGATGGACACAGTAGTTGACATCAGCGGTTGTGCTGTAAGGGATGTAGTGAAGTATGTATCCCAATCCTTCAAGGGAGAGGCACTGGCATGGTGGAAGTCTTTCATTCAAGCAGCTGGAAAGATCCCACTCTACAATTTGTCATGGGATCAGTTCGTTGCTCTCATTAAGGAGAATTATTGCCCGCAGCATGAGGTTGAAAGAATTGAATCAGATTTCTTATCGTTGGTGATGAAGAATTTAGATTGTCAAGCTTACCTCACCAGTTTCAATACCCTATCTAGGCTGGTTCCGTATCTCGTAACCCCGGAACCCAAAAGGATTGCTCGCTTCATCGGGGGTTTAGCCCCAGAAATCAAAGCCAGTGTTAAGGCGTCCAAACCTGCTACTTTCAGATCAGCAGCTGATCTATCTCTGTCTCTTACCTTGGACGCGGTCAGGCTAAGATCGCTGAGGAATTCGGAAGAAGGCAAGAGAAAGCGTGAGGATGATAACTCACGAAGATCTGAAAAGAAGCATAAAGGTAGCACTGACTTCAGGAAGAAGTCTGGATCCAACAAGGGTAGCCAACAAGCTGAGGAAAAGCCAAAGTGCAAGACTTGCCAAAAACGCCACTTTGGAAAGTGTAGACTTGAGTCCAAGTCTAAGTCAGGACCACCTACATGTGGGTTATGTAAGTCTAAAGAGCACAAGACTGTTGATTGCAGGAAGATAAAATATGCCACATGCTACAACTGCAATGAGAAGGGGCACATTAAAACCAATTTCCCTATATACGCCAAGAAGCCTGAAGAGGTCAAGAAGACCAATGCAAGGGTCTTCCGGATGGATGCAAGGGAAGTTGTTCAGGACGACAATGTGATCACAGGTACCTTTCTCATAAATGATGTCTACGTAAGAGTATTATTTGATTCAGGAGCTGATAAGTCGTTTGTAGATAATAAGTTTTGTAAGTTGCTGAATTTACCTGTTAAAACCTTAAGTGTGAAATATGAGGTGGAATTAGCTGATGGTACCTTAGAGACCGCGTCAACCGTGTTAGATGGATGTTTCATATCCATTAGGAACCATTCTTTTCCATTGTCCCTACTTCCTTTGAAGATAGCCGGTTTTGACATAGTTATAGGTATGGATTGGTTATCTCATAACCAAGCCCAGATAGTGTGCAACAAGAAGCAAGTGGTGATCAAGACTCCGTCTGGTGAGCCACTCACCATTCAGGGAGACACCCAGTATGGACTGCCTGAGCAAGTGTCTATGCTCAAGGCATCTAGATGTTTGAAGAAGGGTTGTGTCATTTATATGGCACAGGTAACTATTGATGAGCAGAAACCCAAGATTGAAGATATTCCAGTCATTTCTGAGTACCCTGAAGTTTTTCCTGAAGAACTACCTGGGTTACCCCAAGATAGGCAAGTAGAATTAAGAATTGACATCATCCCTGGAGCAGCACCTGTTGCGAGAGCGCCTTATAGGTTGGCACCAATAGAGATGAAGGAATTAAGGACACAACTAGATGAATTGCATGCCAAAGGGTTCATTAGACCTAGTTCGTCTCCTTGGGGAGCGCCAATTCTATTTGTCAAGAAGAAGGATGGATCGATGCGTCTGTGCATCGATTACCGTGAGCTTAATAAGGTCACTATCAAGAATAGGTATCCTTTGCCCAGGATCGACGACCTGTTCGATCAACTACAAGGGGCAAGCTACTTCTCTAAAATCGATTTGAGGTCAGGCTATCATCAATTGAAGGTTAAAGATGAAGATGTACACAAGACTGCATTTAGGACTCGTTATGGTCATTACGAGTTCCTAGTGATGCCTTTTGGGCTCACTAATGCACTTGCCGCATTCATGGATCTCATGAATCGCGTCTGCAAGCCTTACTTGGATAAATTTGTCATCGTCTTCATCGACGACATTCTCATTTACTCGAAAAGCCAAGCTGACCATGAGAAACATCTTCGTTGCATTCTTAAGCTACTTCAACAGAAAAACTCTATGCCAAATTTTCAAAGTGTGAATTTTGGCTTCGAGAAGTCCAATTCCTTGGACATGTGGTTAGTGAGCATGGTATCCAAGTGGATCCCGCTAAGGTTGAAGCTATTATGAACTGGAAAGAGCCAAAGACGCCTACAGAGATTCGCAGCTTTCTAGGACTGGCAGGATACTATAGGCGATTTATTGAAAACTTCTCAAGAATTGCAGCACCCCTGACTCTACTCACCCGCAAGAATAACAAGTTTGATTGGGGGCCTAAGCAGCAAGAATCTTTTGATATTTTGAAGGAGAAGTTGAGTAAGGCTCCAGTATTGACATTGCCTGATGGAATAGAGGAATTTGTAGTATATTGTGATGCATCACACACCGGTATGGGATGTGTGCTTATGCAGAAAGGCAAGGTTATTGCCTATGCTTCACGACAGTTAAAGGTGCACGAGAAGAACTACACCACCCATGACTTGGAGTTGGGTGCTGTTGTATTTGCACTAAAACTGTGGAGGCATTATTTGTATGGAACTAAGTGTGTGATCTATTCTGATCACAAAAGCCTTCAACATTTGTTTAATCAGAAGGACTTAAACATGAGGCAGCGACGGTGGATGGAAACTTTGAATGATTATGATTGTGAGATAAGATACCATCCTGGCAAGGCAAATATAGTCGCCGATGCCTTAAGTAGGAAGGAAAGAGTGAAGCCTATAAGAATCAATGCCAAGAGCATTGAGATAAAGAATAGTTTGAATGAAAAGTTGTTAGCTGCGCAGAAGGAAGCTGTGCTAGAAGCTAACTATCCTGATGAAAAGCTAGGAGTAACCGAAGAACAGTTATCCTATGGCAAGGACGGAATCCTGAGATTAAATGGACGAATTTGGGTCCCAGTCTATGGAGGACTTCGGGATGTTATCCTCCAAGAAGCCCACAGTTCCAAGTACTCCGTTCATCCTGGAGCTGATAAGATGTACCAAGATATAAAAGCAAACTATTGGTGGATAGGCTTGAAAAAGTCTATAGCTGCCTATGTAGCTAAATGTTTGACGTGCGCGCAAGTCAAAGCTGAACACCAAAAGCCGCCAGGTTTGCTACAACAACCTGAACTTCCCACATGGAAGTGGGAGATGGTGACAATGGATTTCATCACCAAGTTGCCATAGACCAGGAAAGGAAATGATACTATATGGGTAATAGTAGATAGACTGACTAAGTCAGCACATTTCCTACCCATTAAGGATACTTATAGCTCCGACATGTTAGCCCAATTGTACGTAGATAAGATTGTATCTCTGCATGGCGTACCAGTGTCAATTATCTCTGACAGAGATACCAGATACACATCGCATTTTTGGAAAAGTTTCCAACAATCTTTGGGCACGCGCTTAAATTTTAGTACAGCTTACCATCCTCAGACGGATGGGCAAAGTGAGCCTACAATCCAAACTTTGGAAGACATGCTTCGTGCATGTGTGATTGATTTAGGTGGTAGTTGGGATAGCCACCTGCCATTGATCGAGTTCTCCTATAACAATAGCTACCATACAAGCAATAAGGCTGCGCCTTTTGAGGCATTATATGGTAGGAAATGCAGAACGCCTATTTGTTGGGCAGAAGTAGGGGAAACTCAATTATCAGGACCTGACATAGTCTTTGAAATGACGGACAAGATTGTCCAGATTCGCGACCGCCTGAAAGCTGCCAGGGATAGGCAGAAAAGTTATGCTAATAAAAGGCGAAAACCTCTAAAGTTTGAGGTTGGTGATAAAGTTTTGCTTAAAGTATCACCCTGGAAAGGAGTGATGCGTTTTGGTAAGAAAGGTAAGTTAAGCCCGAGGTATATAGGACCATTCGAGGTTATCGAATGTGTTGGGTCAGTAGCTTATAAGTTGAACTTGCCTGAAGAGCTCAGTGGTATTCACAATGTATTTAACATCTGCAATCTGAAGAAATGTCTAGCTGATGAATCGCTAGTCATACCTCACACAGACGTGCACATAGATGAGAGCTTAAAATTTGTGGAAAGGCCTTTGTCGATTGAGGATCGACGAGTTAAAAAGCTTCGGAGGAAGCATGTACCTATCGTAAAGGTTAAATGGGAAGCCCGCAGAGGTCCCGAGTATACATAGGAGGTAGAATCTTCAATGAAAGAAAAGTACCCTCATTTATTTCAATAAATCTCGAGGTCGAGATTTCTCTTAAGGGGGTGAGGATGTAACACCTCGTAAAATCATACCCAATAAAATAAAGACACGTGTCATATAAGGCAATCGTGTTACACAAATCCAGATCAAGTTGAAAGATGTGCAGTAGGATTTAAAAGCGTCAACATGTTATTAAAATACCTCTGAGTGACCTTTTTGATAAAAGATCCAAGCCTTGGAATAATTTATAAACATCTAAGAACTACTTCAAATCTGGATATATAATTAAAAGATGAATTATATTGCTAAGGAATTGATCTTGTAAATAAAAATGCAACAAAGTCCATTTAAAAGAATTCTCGATACATCCAAGAACTTTATCATGCATGGAATCACATGCAAAGGCATGCAAGTCTGATACATGGTCCCCTCTACAAGGAAAATGACTCAAGATTCGAGCTTGAAAAGTTTGCATGGTCAAAACATGAGAAATGGACAAATTTTCGAAGTCTGACAATCGGATACGGACCGTATCCGCTTAGGCTTACGGTCCGCAAGAGGTGTATCTGGGCACATCAGAGGAGAGTCGGTTACGGACCGCAAAGCTAAGATCTTACGGTCTGTAAGTGACTCTTACGGTCCGCAAGGCATAAGGCTTACGGTCCGTAAGACCGTCGCTGGCAGCAGAAAATGGACAGCTGCCTGTTCAGCCTGTTGCACCGCCTTACATAAGTGGTTTTCGAAATCAGGGACTTGGAAACTGGTTTTTGGCATCATAGGGACACCTGGGATCATCTTGCAACATTTATAGACTTAGTTGGGGTCATCTTGTGGCATTTAGTTCACTATATAAAGAGACCTCTTGTTGCAACATTCTTTGTTCATTTGCAACTCACTTCAAACTGGTCTCTGGAGCTCCCCTGGTCAGCAAGCAAGTTCCTTTAAGTTCCAAATCATACTTAGGACCTTTGTAAGTGTCCTTAACTCCCTAATTTCAGTTTTAATTAGCATAATGACTATAAGTCAAACCTATCGTAATTAAGGTTTGACTTCGTGATTAATCAATAATTGTTCAGTCAAATCTCGAATTAAAAATACCTATGAGTTGGTAATTATGTGGGTAATAAACCCTTAAAAGGGTATCCTCTGATTCCCACTATAACTAGGTCGATTGTCGGGTCAAACTTGATATTAAAAAGTCAACAGAAAGCTAAATTTCGAATTAATGCATAATTAGCAATGTAGAAGCTATGCAACCTGTTTTATCATTAATATAACTTGGTAATTAATGTAAGAAC
>JARYGA010039120.1:0-50037 GCA_030545235.1 Helianthus tuberosus | reverse complement strand
TAGGCCTCGCAACCAAAGGATATTGCAGGACTGAAAAGAAGAACGGAGCACCAATAAAAAAAGATAAATCGCTCCTCAAGTGCACCCACTGTGATATGAGGGGACATACCAAAGAGCAGTGCTTTAAAATCGTGGGATTTCCTGACTGGTGGAGTGACAATCACAAAACCAAGAACCCTAATCAAGAGGGTAAGGTTGCCATTGCCATAGGCAACAATAGTGCTACGAGCAACGACAGCGCCGTGAAGAGTGGTGGTGATGAAGCTTCCGAAAGAAATCTTTGGACCTGACACTAAGCCCTAAGAGATGAAGTGCCTTAAAAGAAAAAAAATCTTAAAAAAAAAAAAGAAACCCAAAACCCAAATTTTCTTGAGGGGAACCAAAAACCAAAAAAAAAAAAAAAAGAAAAAGAAAAAAAGGAAAAAAACAAAACCCAAAACCCAAATTCTCAAATCAAAACAAAACTTTTTTTTTTCAAAACAAAATCCAAAACCAAAAACCAATTCAATTTGAATTTTGGCGATACCACTATTCAACTTGAGGGGAAGTGTTAGAATATTCCATGATTATAGGGTCAAATATGCTTTCCCTTCCTCCAAGTATTATAGCCGTATTTCCCTTTCTCCAAGAATTAGCCATATTTTCCTTATATTTTCCTTTTTTAAATCCTTGTTCATTAGTATAAGTAGATGTGGTTATTGTTCTCTTTGTATTCAATATGGAGCAAGCAATATCTCAATAAAAAAAAAAAGTCTTCTTTGTTTCTGTTACTGGTCAACATGGTATCAGAGCAGTGTTAAGGTCCTCAAACCTCAATCTGCTCATCACTTACCTGGTACCTTTTCTTTGTTTACCATCCAAACCTTAACCACCATGTCCAATGATGATAGCTCGAGTTCGGACCTGTCCAAACAACTCGCAAATCTGATAAAAAATTCCCAACCTCAGAACCCAAAATTGTCAGACAGTTTACAAATCAATCTCAAACTCAATAACCAGAATTACGCCCTATGGACCCGAATGATTCGGGTCGCCATAGGCGGGAAATCGAAAGCCCTCTTAACTCACTTAACCTCAAACCCTCCAGATCAAGATGATGCAGAATTCGAGCAGTGGGAACAAGACGACTTGGTTGTGTTCTCGTGGCTTATACAAAATATAGAACCACAAATTGTCGACAACCTAACCGAGTTTCCCACGGCGAAATCGCTATGGGATGCCTTGGTGGTTACTTACAGCAGCGGAAAAGATAAATTGCAAGACTTTAATCTCCATGTCAGGGCCAATGAGATTAAACAAAATGATGCTTCCCTGGAAAGTTTCTGGATTTCCTTACAAGGGATATGGGGAGAAATCGAAAGGATCGATCCTGACCCCATGAAGTGCCCGGATGACATCAAGGCTTACGCAAAAATAAGGTCTGAACACAAACTTTTTCAATTCCTAAGTGCCCTCGACCAAAAATATGATCCTATAAAGCGCGAAATACTCCGATGGGAGCCTTTACCATCCGTAGAGACGGCCTATGCTGCTGTTCGGAAAGAAACCGCCCACTAAACTATTCTAGGAACGGCTCATAGTGATACACAAGGCATCGGAGCTGGGTTGTCAGCCACCGAATCTTACGGGTTAGGCCTCGCAACCAAAGGATATTGCAGGACAGAAAAAAAGAACGGAGCACCAATAAAAAAAGATAAATCGCTCCTCAAGTGCACCCACTGTGATATGAGGGGACATACCAAAGAGCAGTGCTTTAAAATCGTGGGATTTCCTGACTGGTGGAGTGACAATCACAAAACCAAGAACCCTAATCAAGAGGGTAAGGTTGCCATTGCCATAGGCAACAATAGTGCTACTAGCAACGACAGCGCCGAGAAGAGTGGTGGTGATGAAGCTTCCGAAGGAAATCTTTGGACCTGGCACTAAAAGGAAAAAAATCTTGAAAAAAAAAAGAAACCCAAAACTCAATTTTTTTCAAAACAGTTTACCAAAACCAATTTAAAAAAAAAAGAGTTAAAATGCCAAAACCCAAATGGCCAAGTTATTTTTCAGCTTGAGGGGAACCAAAAACCAAAAAAAAAAAGAAAAAAAAAATGAAAAAAAAAAAACAAAACCCAAAACCCAAATTCTCAAATCAAAACAAAACTTTTTTTTTTTCAAAACAAAATCCAAAACCAAAACCAATTCAATTTGAATTTTGGCAATACCACTATTCAACTTGAGGGGGAGTGTTAGAATATTCCATGATTATAGGGTCAAATATGTTTTCCCTTTCTCCAAGTATTACAGCCGTATTTCCCTTTCTCCAAGAATTAACCATATTTTCCTTATATTTTCCTTTTTTAAATCCTTGTTCATTAGTATAAGTAGATGTGGTTATTGTTCTCTTTATATTCAATATGGAGCAAGCAATATCTCAATAAAAATAAAGTCTTCTTTAGTCAACAACAACTATGTATGTATGTGCTTGATTATTTTAATTTGTCATACATGAGTTTCGTTACATTACCACATTAAAGTCCCCATGACATTCACTATCATTAACTCTTGGAGAGAGCCGATGGTTAGGATTGAGTAGTACCCAGAGGTGGAACTAGGATTTTTTTCATGGGGGTGTGAAATATTTTTAAAGATTTTAGGCCCTTAGGTATATGAAAAAAATTTCGGTTCATATCGGGTCAGTTCGGTCGGGTTGGGTCATGTAAAACAAAAGAATATCAAGCTAAAATTTATATAATCATCAAAAACACGTAAAACGTCGTTACAAACATATTTAAAATGTCTCCCTACGGGTTTTTATTTTTTAAAATCTATACAAACATCATTTAGAGCAACTTTTCTAAGCAAGTCTTTCTAAGCAAGTCTTTCTCTATATAATATATACAACTATTTTTAACACTAAATACTTAAACAATCATCACCATACTTCTTAATTTTTAACTTTAAAATCAAGCCCAAGTTTTAATTGTTAATTTGTAACTAACCATTTAAACACACTAAACTTTAACTAAAACAACAAAATCAACCAACTAAAGTTTCAAAAAACAACAAAACAACTAAAATTTCAAACATTTTAAACAATTTTATATCTCCTAAAAATCCAAATAAAACAAGAAAACAATAAAATAATCGAACCATGCCCGGAATTGATGAAGATGTTGTTTTCGTGAGTTTGATGACCATAATTTACTATTCTCCGGCGGAATCCGAAGTTGTTGCTCTACCTGATGAAGACCTGTTGTGCGCTGTTGGTGTCGTGGGCCTGGGATCACAAAACAAAGAGCGGGACGAGTGAAGAGGAAAGGGCGGTGGGTTGAGTTATTATATTTTAGTTCAAATTATATTAGTAATTGGGTTGGGCTTGGGTTATGGAGTTTTATTAGGCTAAAGGTTAAGAGAAAGTTAATTGGGTTAAGTGAAAATTAGTTAGTTAATTAGGTTGTACTTTAAAAAAAATCAAGGGTTGCAGTCGAGATTTTCCAAGGGGTGTGGATGAAGATTTTCAAGGGGTGCATTCGATATTTTACCGGGAATTTAGCACTTAATCTTTTTTTTAAGGGGTGTGCCCGCCCACCTTGAGCATAAGGTGGGTACGCCCCTGATAATACCATTCGGCCATTCGGGTTGACACCCCAATTTTATCATGATACTACTAGCCAAAGTATACGAATGGGACTTGTGGTATTTTAGTGAATATCTCCAATATTGCATACATATTAATGTGTGTGGTAGGCATTAGCCGGGTCACACTGATATGTCAACAGGCTTGACTGTGACTTATGTGATTCGGTTAGGGTGAGAGGGGCACTCCTCTCTTAGGGGAGTGACCTCTCTTACACACACCCAATCAGCACGCGCCACGTCAACTCCCCTCTTAAGTCCCTATTTTGCACTCAAACGTTGGCATCACTCCACTCACACAATTATTTTTTTACAAAAAAAGAAGAAAAAATATGATTGGTGGAAAAAGAATGGACCCACATTAACAACCATTCACCCTCTCTCTCTCCTCTCTCTCAAGCGGTGACCACTTACCGATCCCCCTCCCCTCTTACACTCCCCGATTTGATGGCGGCGGTGTTCCCGCTCGAGGACTTCACTCCCCGCTCCCCTCCCCGAGAAGTGCCCCGCTCACCTTTATTTTATATTCATGACATGCATATTACATAGATGTGACATACTTAGGCCGGAGGGTGTGGGGGCGCCACCCCCGCCATGTCATCACCTATAGCGCCCCGGGGCGCTATACCTCCACACCCACCAAATTAAAGGGGGCGTTATAGGAGAGGGCTCCATCATGTTAACTTGAAGAAGGGGGGTTATCAGGTGGGACTCACTTATTTAAACCAATCAAAAATTTTTATTATTTTTTTATTTTTTCTCTATAGCGCCCCACTTGTTATCACCACACCCTCCATGTTAAAGGGGGGGGGGGGGGGGGGTTATAAAGCCCCTTTGGCTGACGTGGCGCCTACGTGGCGCTGATGTGTCCTTATAAAGCCCCAAGGGGGGTTATCCCACACCCTCTAGCCTTATTGAAAGTGAATTATTGTTTGTTTTATCGAGTCATAAACTCTACATTCAAACCAAACTTTTTAGTTGACCATTTTAGCTTTTTCAGGTAATGATACTCATTGAAGTAGCTTTGCCTAGTTTGGGATGATTAAATCGAGATGTTTCCTTTGGTTTAAAAATAAATCTTCTTGTAATTATATTAGCTGTGTAGAGTGGTGTAAATACTGGTATATGTTGTAACTGTCTGCCCTTTGCCCGTTTGAGTCGGGTTTGGCCTTTTGCCCGTTTGGATCAGAGGCGTGTTTTAATGAAGTTTACTTTAAAAAAAACAAAAAAAAACTCAAGAACAATTTACTATTTTAAGACTTATTACATTTTGCATTTGTTTGTTTATGTGATGGGATTCTGAACCAGTTTTGACATGTCCGTTTGCTTACATTTGCTGTGTCGTCGTATGTCGTGACACGTGAAATGAGTTCATTTAGTAATTCTCTAAACTTAATGTTTCTGCCTTTGGGGATGGCGTAACACAAAGACTTGAAAATAGCACTACAATACGATCTAAATACATGCACGACATACTTCGTGTGGATTTGGAACATGTTTAGCGTTCAAATCCCCGTGACTTCCAACGAAATCGGATTCAGACTAGTTATCTAAATATGTATTTTATTGTATCACCAATTATAAAATGTATTTATTATAGTTATTTATATTATTTAATGTTTTTTCATTATTTATATACTATTAATTTGAAAGAGGTTTGTGTATAATGGGTTTGTATATGATGCTTAATGAGTTTTTTGTGCATAGTTGTGTTGTACATGATGTTTAGTGGTGTTGTACCCCATGTTTTGGAGGTTTTTCAAAAAAAAAAAAAAAAACATTGATGTTTCACTTTAAACCCAAAACTACTTGATTTTATAGTTTTAACCCAAAAGTTTTTAGTTTTTCCAATTTAACCTCACAACCTTTTTACTTTCAACTTTGATCCCCTATGTTTTTCATATTTTGCAAGATTTTTCGTTTTACGTTTAGATATAAATTTTGCGACTTAACACGGCACAATGTGTGTCTGTGATTCAACGATTTTACATTTTGTTATACGCTTCGTTCTAAATTTTGCGAGTTAACATGGGGCAACGTACGTGTGTGGTTCAGTGTGTTTACATCGTCTATTTTTTCCCGTTTAATAAGTTCGTCACAACGTGCGAGTCCTAAATCGAGTTAGTTATTATTTTCTATTTTTATATGTCGGTCTAATTTTCCACGTTAAGACGCCGTAACTTCAATGTTGGTGGTCGTTGGCTATAGTGTGACATTGGTGCTATTTGTCACGGTTTTACACCTCCGTCGCAACGCGGGGAGCTTAATACGATAGGTTATTTATATGGATACAAGTCATCTAACGTAGTAATTATGATACCATTAATTGTATTGAGATTATTTGGCGAATTACTTATTTGTATAAGATAGTAATACAGACTTAACCGACAAAAACATCTTTAACACATTGTAAATGTGAATCTGATCAACAACATGTCAATTTCGTTGGCCGCGGCGCAACGCGCGCGGCTCAATCTTCTAGTTAAATGTATTTTTTTTATCATGAACTATATTTTTAAAAATTTAATTACATATTTAATCATTCAATGAAACCCCTCAGTTGGTTGTATTAGAGAAAAATCATAAAAGACAACACGGAAGGCTTTAACCTAGAAACTTATCAACTCGAGAGTAAAACCACGGGATCATTTAAAATCAGCTTTAAGGAGAGGAGGTTTCCTATTTATTGGGTTTACTTCTAAATTAGTATATAGGTATTATGTCTAGTAGAGATAGATATGATCAAATGGTTCCGCTGATATCACAATGATACTCCAGTGGTACGTCAATAATCAAAATTTATCCGTTTAAAAAAAAAACAGCTTTAAATCCACTATCATTAAAAATGAGACAAGATGAGACGAATAAGCCTTCGTCTTTTGTTTTACACTTATTCGTACTATTTGCAATAAATCAAATTTGAAAGGACGAAAATTTAAGTCCATAAAAACATATTCAATGGTCAACCATAAAATTCACACGCAAGAAGTTTTTTTTTTCAAAAATAGCCATGTGAACCCTCACAAGAAGTTGTTTCAAGCGACTGAAACGGCTTAAAAAAATCATTTCAAGTCAAACAACCCATAATTGTCATATGTTCAGTTGAGATATTTTTATTGTTTTCTTAGCCGAGCCTTTTCAATGTAGCGGCTTGATATCTTTCAACACGGCTTGAGATCTTTCAACACGTGAAGAGGTATGGTCCCAATTCTTTGCCTACATGGCAAGGACCACACCACTTTTTTCATCCAACATGGCGCCTACATCAGCAAGTGCATCCAGAAGCTTCCAGAAGCTTCTGGAAGACGTCAAGATGGCACCAAAAGATGCTCCTCCCGACAGGAAGGACAACATGTGTCACCAGTCACCAAGCGCCATGTGGACCTGCAGCAAATCCAAGGAGCAGACCGACCGTAGCAGTACGACGTCTCCAGCATGGGCGAATATAGGCGCGCCACGTGTACCACCACCCTGACCACGACAGAGGAGACCAAGAGGATATTCCCCTTGGTCGGACAGCTGGCGCCCTATAGCACCTGGCAAGGTTGCTCCTCCCTCCTTCACCCTCCGGCTATAAATAGGACCCTTCATCATTCAGGTTAAATTCATTATACTCTCCATACTCTCACACTCAACACACACTGTTTAATTCCTCAGAACAGTACTTATTCTCACACCGAAGCCTGGTTAAGAGGGAAACCCCCATATTCCCCTCTTAACGAGCTAACGGTGTTGCTGTTTTGCAGGACCATAGCCATTCGACGAGCGGAGAAGGAGATTGAACCCACATAAGAGACAATCCCACTGGTTAACCTTAGTGTTATCCTGTGTTTCATCATTGGCGCCATCCGCATTTTTTGCAAACCACCCTCATCTCCTTTTTCTTTGATAAACTCTCTGAAATGGCTGAACCAAGCCCTTCTCCTCAAATGGACGGAGAAATCTCTTCCTTTGGACTCATTTCGGACACCGCGCACGTCCAGAGAGTCCAAGGGAACGAGACCATCCAAGAAGGGCAAACGAACAACGAGTTCCCTGACATCTTTGGGAGCGCATCCAGAGTGGTTAGCCAAACCACAAACGGAGCCACTTTCCAACCACCACCCAGAATCATCAACCAAACCACAAATGGAGCCACCTTCCAACCTCCACCCAGGGTAGTTAATCAAACACCTCCGGAAGTTCCCACTCCAAACCATGGGGCTGGCCCATCAGCCCCATCGGTCCAAACACAATTGAACTTCTCAGCACTTTTAGGGCTACCCGAAGGAAAAACTCTGGCTTCCTGGTATGCTGAACAAACGGCTTCGTTAAACCTTGTCTATGCGCAGCTCAGCGCGCAGCAAGCCTTGCTCCAAGCACAAGCTAACCAATCTGTCTTTATTACTCCACCGCAAAGGTCTCTGAGCACCCACACAACTCAGCAGGCCAATGCGTGGAACTTGCGTCCTGAGAAAGGACCTGTGCCAAACATCAGAAAGCCAAGCACGCATGACACGCGCGATACTTATGGTGAAACAGAAAGCAATTATGTGCAGTACTCCCATCCACAGAGAAAGCCGATACAAAGTCGTTTAGGCGCGCGCAACATGAATGCCGAATGGGATAGCTATAATGAGGAAGACGATCCGACGTACAAAGGAGAAAGCACGGTATTCAGCAGGGTATTCAGCAGATTACCACCAGAACATGAGTCGTACAAACCCCACAAGAGCGCGGGGTACAATCCAAAAGCAGAACATGACTACTCTTTGAGCTATCGCCCAGACGGCATGGCTGAAAACTCCAAGTTCATCAAAGAGATTGCAACAGCCGATATTGACAAAACAAAACTGCCACACAACGTGGGCAAATACAATGGCTTAACGGATCCTGATGACCACCTCCAAGTTTTCAATGGCGCAGGAGTAACAGGAGGCTGGAACTTACCAACTTGGTGTCATCTTTTTGCACAAACCTTTGTCGGCGCGGCGCGCGTCTGGTTTGATAGCCTACCAGCAGGGAGGATCAAGTCATGGATCGATTTTCGAGACAAGTTCCTCGCGCACTTCTCCCAGCAGCGCAGGCATACTCGAGATCCAGCTGATTGTTTGAATATATGGAGGAAAGATCATGAAAGCGTAGAATATTTCATCACCAGATACAACAAAGAGTGTCTGGAAATCAGAGATGTAGGAGAAAAGATGATGCGCGCGCACTTCATGAGGGCAGTGAAGTGTGACGACCTGATCAAACGATTGAAAGGAAGGGATGGAGGCCCCAAAGATTGGGAAACCTTCATTGAGGCAGCAAAAACAATTGCGCGCACTGACAAGCAATTGACCAGTGATGACAACCGTCAGTATGCTTAGAACCATAACGATCGGCGCAACAAGAAGGGCAAAGGCCAATCATGGAAAACATCTGGTTACACGGAAAGAAGCCCAGTAAGGGAAGATGCGCGCAACACGATCAACCAGATCGCTCACCTTAAAGAGGTGAAAAGAGAAAACAGAGAAAAACAGTGTACGCCCCTAACAAAGACCCCTTCCGAGGTCCTGTCAACTGAGAACCACCAGTTCAAACCACCACTACAGATGTGAAACAAAAGGGGCCAAGACCCAAATCTTTTCTGTGAATTTCACAAAGACACCGGCCACTTAACCGACGACTGCTTTAGCCTAAAGCAGGAGATAGAAAGAGCCCTAAGGGATAGAAGGTTCACACATCTGGTGAAAGGCGGGAAGCGCGATAACCGTCAAATCCATAGAAGAGAAGAGGGGCCAGACAACAAAAAACTTCGAAAGTTAGAAACCCACATGGTTCAAGGGGGTCCACGAAGGCCACGAAAGAATTATAACAAGCGCACACAAGATGACTCATGGCGCGAAAGACAAGTTGTCTTCCCCATAGTAAGATGAGGTCCAAGGGAGAGAAGGCCCATAGTCATATCTGGGGTAATCGGTCACTACCAAACCGACTACATTTTCATTGATCCAGGGAGCACCGCAGATATCATATACGAACAATGCTTCAATCAATTTGACCAAGAGGACAAAGCGCGCTTAGAACTAGTAGATTACCCGCTAACTGGTTTCTGCAACGAAGCCGTTTTTCCTCTCGGCCAGATATCATTCCCAGTGCTGCTCTCAGATGGAAGAAATTCAAGAACAGAAGAAGTTACGTTCATGGTGCTGCCCGCACATTCAAGACATGATATCCTTCTGGGAAGAGAATACCAGAGAGATTTCAGTATGATTTGCTCCGGACCACATTCAGCTGTTGGGTTCCCAACAGAGACAGGGGTAGCAATAATTTACGCAAGTAAAGAAGTCTTGGTAACAGATGTAATCAGGCCAGCAAAAGCAAGCAAAAGCGCTCCGCGCGCAGAAGCTGAAAAATGGGTATTGAACAGCAAATACCCAGAACAAACGGCCACCTTAGGCCCTGCGATGTCTGACCTCACGATCGCGCCACTAAAAAAGTTGTTATTTGAAAACATGGATGTGTTCGCCTGGACACCAGCTGACATGGTGGGTGTTCCACGGCACATAGCAGAACACAAACTAAACGTCTCAGAGAGCACAAAACCTGTGGTACATGCCAAACGTCACCTGGGAGACATAAAGCACGATGCTATGCAAGAGCAAGTTACAGAACTGTTGAACGCTGGTATCATCAGAGAAGTCCGATATCAAACTTTGGTGGCGAGCCCTGTAATGGTCCAAAAAGGAAACGACAGTTGGACAATGTGTGTGGATTACAAAGACCTAAACAAAGCATGCCTGTGCGACTGTTATGCTTTAGCAAATATAGATGAGAAGATCGATTCTCTGGCAACATTCAGATGGAAATGTTTCCTTGACTGTTACAAGGGATACCATCAAGTCCAGATGGCCATCCAAGATGAAGACAAGACTGCATTTCGCACACCAACAGGGCTATACTGCTACACCAAGATGCCCTTTGGTTTAAAGAATGCAGGCGCAAGTTATCAGAGATTGATGAATGAAACGTTCAGCGACGCTATCGGCAAATACATTGGAGTGTACATGGATGACCTGGTCATCATGAGCAAAGAAGAAAGTATGATGGTGATAAATATTCAAAAGACGTTTGACACTCTTCGCGGAGTGAATATCAAGCTAAACCCAGCGAAATGTTCCTTTGGCATGGAGGAAGGAAAGTTCCAGGGTTTCATCGTAACAAAAGATGGGTTTAAAGTCAATCCTGACAAGGTGCAAGCGATCGAGCGGGTGCCTTCACCGTCAACAATCAAGGAAATGCAGAAATTGGCTGGACGGCTAGCAGCACTCAACCGTTTCCTAGCCAATCATGCAGCTAAGTCTTTTCCATTCATCAAAACACTCCACAACTGCATGAAGAAAAGTCAGTTTCAGTGGACTCCGGAAGCCGAAAGTGCGTTCCGGGAGATGAAAGATTGCCTCAACTGACAGGACCAGTGAAAGGAGAACCTTTAGTGATGTATCTGTCAGCATCTGATAAAGCAGTTGGAGCAGTTCTACTCATAGACCGCCAAGGCGTTCAGACACCAGTTTATTATGTGTCCCGCACTTTGAACTATCCAGAAACGAGGTATGCTATAATGGAAAAACTGGTACTGGCACTAGTTCATGCATCAAGGCGGTTGCGCAGGTATTTCGCCAATCACGTCATTCATGTGTTAACAAATTACAACATCGGCAACATCCTTGCAAGGCCCGAGATATCTGGAAGATTAGCGAAGTGGGCTATATAACTGAGAGGCCACAACGTGGTTTTCAGACCAAGGCCAGCAATTAAGGGCCAGGTGTTGGCCGATTTCATGACAGAGGTTCCTGACGACAAGGACAGGGAGTGCAAGGCAATGGAAAGAGCTGAAAGGCAACATTCGGAAGAACCATGGCTACTGTATACAGACGACGCATCTAACGAAGACGGCGCAGCGCAGGTCTGAGGCTGGTAAGTCCAGAGAAACACAAATTCACATATGCCATTCGGTTAGACTTCAAGAGCACGAATAATGAAGCCGAATATGAAGCTTTCCTTGCTGGCTTGAGGTTAGCACTCAAGATGGGAGTCAAACACATCGAGGCGCACGTTGACTCCATGCTAGTGGCGGGGCAAATCAATGGCCAGTATGACGCTAAAGGAGATGTGATGGCGCTCTACATGGACCAAGCAAAAACATTGCTGTAAAACTTCTATTCCTACAAGGTGCACCATATCAACCGGAGCGAGAATAAACCAGTAGACGCGTTAAGTAAACTCGCATCCACAAGTTTCCAACACTTAGCCAAGGATGTGCGCATTGAAGTTTTGAGCAACCCATCGGTACCACTAAGGCAAGTGAGCGTTATTCAATTGGGAACGACATCGTGGATGACTCCGATAATTATATATCTCCAGTCTGGAATACTACCGAAAAACAAAGCCGAAGCAAGAAAAGTGCAGTACAAGTCTGAGCACTATCAAATGGCCGATGGAATTTTGTACCGAAAATCTTACCTAGGACTGCTATTGAGATGCGTCGACCTAGAAGATGCAAACTACCTGATCCGCGAAGTACATGAGGGCATCTGCGGCACCATGCTGGCCCAAGAATGGTAGTAGCCAAAGTCATGAACGCTGGATATTACTGGCCTGGAATGCATCTAGACGCGGTAAAGGTTCTAAGGAAATACAGCGGTTGTCAAAGACATGCCCCGAAGACAATGCGCCCCAAAAATGAACTAGTCTCAGTAACAACGACATGGCCCTTTTCCAGAAGCCTCGGGTGCAGTGAAATTCATAATAGTCGCAGTCGACTATTTCACAAAGTGGGTGGAAGCAAAGGCACTCGTGTCAACCACATCTACCGTAGTACGGAAGTTCATCTGGGAACAGATCATCTGCCGGTTTGGGCTGCCTCTAAGAATCATCACCGACAACGGGATAAATTTTGCTGCCGACGATCTCCAACGCTGGTTCAAAGAGCTGCACCACACCCGCAGGGAAACGGTCAAGTTGAAGCTGTTAACAAGAGCATAGTTGTCACACCCCGATATTTCCACGTATTACCGGTGGGCCCGGTGGGGAGTATCGTGACGTAGTTGATATCATCATAGTCATACAACACAATTTAAACGCACAGCGAAAGCAAAAGATAAATATATTACAATCCGAAATAAAGTAATATCAAAGTATTACAAACGGAATGAAAGGGATCCACAGGCGGATCAATTAAAAGGTAATTGTTCAAAAGACTTTAAGGCATCTAAGCTTGCGAGACTTTTATTTGATGCTAGGAGTGGCCAGCCTATTCCGATTAGTACCTGCACTTAGCCTTTTTGGGAAAATACGTCAGTTTACACTGGTAAATACAATTTAACTGACTCATTTTGAAAACGTTTAAGAAAATTGATTTGAATGCACATGGCACAAAACTTTTTATAACTTGGGATAATTATTTGTATATAATCTTGTAAAAGAATTTACATGTTTCTTATACGTTCAGTAGCCCGGATTGACATCGGGTTAAATATTAATAGACACACCACATGATATAGTCCCGCGGCGAGTTATTCCCGAAACCGGCGGTTATACCTTATTATTTATATATGCACTGTCGTGTGTACGCCTACACCCCGTGCTTAGGTCGTGGCCATTTCGTAAAATGATGCCAAGGATATCCGGGACATGGTCATTAACCCCCCAAAGGCTTTAAGCAAACAAAACAATTTAAATGGGACATTTCAATAAATTAACCTTCATACAATTAAAAATTCAATGCCCGACCAAGCGGTATTTTATATACCGTACCCCAAGCCCGTATAAGGGAAAATAAGTTAAAAGTATTTACCTGAGCAAATTTATACAATTTATCCCAGCCGTATACCACCAAGCAAGTACAGATAGCTTTTACTGAGCTCCTAAATCTGGAACGAAGGTTTTTAATAACCTATTTGATTCCTAACGGGTCTTAATTAATCCTAAACTTAGACCGGTTAGTTTTTAAAAAGAAGATACGGTTCAAAACGCATGATGATGCGAAGACCGGATTAGAATGTGGTTTAGACCCGACAAGCTTGTATACTTGTTTAATATGGGTAAACTAAACACATTCTGGATTTTGATATAGAAATGATAAGGTTTGACCCGTTTCGGCTAATTTATGTAAACTAGTTACATAAGCCGATCCGAACGCGAAAAGTGCGTAACGGGTAACCACATGAGTCATGAACAGGTTTCCTAAGTTAATATGCCTTTAATATGCTGTGATATCAGTAGGATACCTTCCATTATGCCCAAAACGAATTTAAAACCAATTTATGCCCCGAAGGGGTATTTTGGTCATTTTAAAGGTTATAAGAGAGATTAAATATTATTCCGAGTTCCAGGTCTGATATAATCAGTAAAAATACTTAATTTAATAAGTTATAACATTAGGGTATAGCATATATGTGAAATTTACTATTTATAACCAAACTATGCACCGTAGGGGTATTTTGGTAATTTCACATAAGCTTAAAAGGTCAAAATTAGAGAATCTGAGTTTAAAACTTTTGCTTACTGTTAAAGTATATAAATTTACTAAAATATCAGTAGGTATCAAGTCTTATATATTTAAAATAGTTTTTATACATACTATGCGCTTAAAACGCGTAAAAATGCGGTTTTAAGCGATTTCCGGGTTTTTAAAGAAAAGCTGTTATTTTTATCATTCCAGAAAGCTTAAAGTATTTTATTTATCTTATAAAATCAGTAGCAAAAGGTTTGGGGTCAAAATGTTTTGTAAAACTCAATTTATAAGCCAAAAGGGCAAAACCGGCAATTACCGAATCAAGCCTAGAACCCTATGTTATTGTAAGCCTAAAAATAAATAAAAATCTTCAAAAATCCCAAAATATTATTTTATATCAGTAGGTAAAAAGTTTGGTATCAAAAATTGGGTTTAGATATGATATATGTAATTACGCCGTTTAATTAATAAAAAGCTTTTCATTTACGCTAATGAGCATAACTCCTAATCTAGACCTCAAACTGATGTAAAATTTTAGGGACAAGTTTATAAATCAGTAATAAAGATTATTGTCCTCTCACATTTTCAAAATTATCGTTTTAGGGTCAAAATGGCATAATGGTCAATATTTAAGCATATAAAGGAAACATGCAATGAATAGGATAACTAAGGATCCAAGTTGTATAACCTCAAAGGGTTACACCAACCTATAACATGGTCCCAAAGGAATCCCAAGGCATATCTAAACTAAGCTAAACCGGGTCAGAACTGAAAGTCAAAGCAAAAGTCAACTTTTGCGACTTTCGGTTCCGAACCGAGCCTATACTTAGAATTGTCGGGTTGAACATGCTTAGACATGTTCAACTAATATTTACCAAGTTATTAAAGTGAGAAAACTGATTTTATGGCTTCTATATTAATAGTTATGAATTTTATTTAAAACTAACCCGTTTGACTTTTATTTGACCCGACAATTTAACTAAGTAAACGTGGTAATTAGGAGGTGCCCTTATGAGTGTTTAATACCTTCCTATTTACGATCACGTAGCCATGTTCGTTGCGAACCCTGGCTTGACCATGCAAGGTCTAACTAATAGTCAAAGCGTTTATCGAAACGTTTTGACTTTTCGGCTTTAAAAGCCAAATAAAATGAACAAAGCAAGGAAGGACACTTACAAAAGGTCCAAGAGGCAGAAGATAACTCAAAAGGAGGTTCCCTAAGGTCAGGATCCTCAGATTTGAGTCTAGAGAGCAAGATCCCAAGAATGGTGTGAAATGAAATGAAAGGTGAAGGCCCTTTATATAGTGTTTGGAGATGCATAGGATTATGACAAGTGTTAGGGAAGTTTAACAAAATCAAAACAGGTGTAAAACCAGGTTTCTAAACCATCAATGGCCCCTAGATTCAATTGTGTGAGACAAGGAGCAAAACCAAAGCTGGTTTTTGATTTTCTGTTACTGGGCATGGCTTATGGCCCGCAAGGGTCCAGCCATACGGTTAGTAAGGACCAGGCAAGCTCACCAGAACTTTTAAATGTTGACATATTAGGCCCCTGCACTTGTTAATTGCCATTTCCGACACATCTAAGGCCCGTTAAACCATTTTTATGGCTCTACAATGATGCCTAAGAATAGGGAACATGAAACATGCTCAAAATATGCCGGATGTCGGTTCGTTTGGTCGTACGGTCCCGTTGTTCGGCTAATTACGACAAAACACGAACGGACGCGAAAAACGATCCAAATTACGTGAAGAATGGAATTTTATCAAGCCAAACACTAAAATAAAATATTTTAGCGCTTACATAAATTTTTGGATGTTCGGATATATCCAGAATGTAAGATATGAGCGAAAATGCAAACTTGTGCACTTTTTGACATTTTTAGTCCCTGCATGACTTAAAAGTTTATTTTTGCGCACCAAACACCTCTAAGCTTATATCTAAGCTATATAAAGGATAAATAGGGTATGTTTAACTCATGGTCATATTCCGGAAGGTCCGATACCCTACGAATCAACATACTTTTGCAGTTTGACGTAATTAGTCCTTTAATCGCACAAAGTAGCGCGAAATGTTGTTAATTGATATCCAAGTCTTTCATGGAACATAATGGGCATTCTTAAGCACGAGTTTAATTATTTCTACGCTCTTTATCGCTTAAATGGTCACTAAAAGGCGTAGATTCAAAAGTTGACGCTTTAGGTCCCTCTAATGCGCAAACTTGCGCATATCATCATTTAATAGTATCGAAGCCTCATCTAATCCATATTAGGCATTCTTGAGAGTATTATTAAACATCACAATGCTTCAGGTTCGCTAAAAGGTCATTCAGAGGTATAATTAAACATATTGACACTTTTAGTCCCTCTAACTTGCAAAGTTGCGCGTAATCTTACTTATAGGCATAAAAACCTTAGACGGCCAATAATTGGCATTCCCGAGAGTATAATCAAATATCATGAAGCTCCTGGTTTGTTAAAAGGTCACTCAGAGGTAAGAATTAACATGTTGACGCTTTTAACCATTCATTGCGCAAACTTTCGATTAATTACGCGAATGGCTATACTCGATCAACAAGTGGCTCATTTGTGAATATAAATACCGTACAAGGTTATTTAGAAACTTATTTTAGGTATACAAACACTTCCAGTCCTTTCATAATCAAGGTTTTCGATTTTTCAAAAAATTAGTCCTTTAAATTCCATGTTTGACTTCATTTGGGTTTATTACACGTGTTAATAAGTTATTGGACGTGATTTTACGAGGTGTTACATCCTCACCCCCTTAAAAGAAATCTAGACCTCGAGATTTGCTAAAATATTGGAAGTACTCTTTGTCGCATAATGGACTTAACTTCTATAGCATATCTGGAGCCTCTCCAAGCTCCCAAGTTGACCTCTATAATATGTACATGTATCCTTTTTGGAGCTTCTTAACCTATCGATCCTCAATCGATACAGGTTTCTCATCATATCATGAATCTGCATATCATTATGTGATAATGCTTCTCGACTTATTGGTGAAACACATCCTTAAATCATTAGTGTGTAATGCATTGCGAGCTCCGCCAAGCTCCTTAAATAGGTTTTAGTTTATAAGCTATTTGATTTTGATACATTCAATTCCTTCGAATGATCCTATATATTCAGAGCTTAACTAGCCTGATAATTAAAAAATTGGCACACCCTTCCAGGGTGATGTCTTTTGTTGAACCTTATTTCTTAACAAGAACTTAGGAGGGTTGCTACTTTCATTAATCCTTAATTTTCCGCCGAATACTGGCAACTTTCGGATGATTACGGGTTATATAATCTTATTCATTGTTTCCAAGACAACTTTCAGATCTTGGTAATTGGGCTTCCCAAACTTTTGTCTAACAATAATTTGTTTAACATTCCATCTATACAAGGTCTCCAAAGGAGCAGCCTTGATACTTATATGATAACTATTATAGAAAAACTTATTTTAAGGTGAGATGGTTATTCCAACCACTGCTTAAAACTAATCTTAAGGAATAGCTAATCCTTGCCGTTAGTCGAGCAAATCGACAATCCTGGGCAGCTGATGGCAAATTCTTATTTGTTGCCTAAATAGGGTTGCGGTAATCAATGCATAAGCAAAATGAACCGTCTTTCTTTATTAACAATACCGAATTCTAAGAATATTGAGTTAGGCTATACGAATCCTCTATTTTAAAACTTACTTAATCAGGGTTTCGATTCCTCCAATGATGGTACTAGCCGTCTTGGAGATTTCATAATAATACAGCCCTAATTGGGATATAAATCTTAACTCTACTTGCCTCTCAGGAGGTAAACAGGGTAAATCTTAGGAGAAGATAATCAAGATACAAGGAGGTTACAGAGATTTTCCAAATCTCAGGCTCCAGTTCATCCATCCTTGCTTGTGTCAAATGAGTGACACATTTATGTTACGAGTCCACGAATTTCTTAATCGAAGACCTTTACTTGGACAATTCCATTCTAGATATCTTCTTTGAATACCATTAGCTGACTTTAGCACCGTAAGACCATCAGAATATCCTTGCGGTTCCATGCATTAAACCTCCATACTGATCAGGCATGGAAGCAATCTATGGAACTTATTAAGATACATCAATCCTCATATGGCGCTTTTATCATACTGCCTGGTTTTCGCAATCGATAGAGATTAAAGAGATATCAACTATATATGCTGACGCACTTCCTCTAGAGAGAGGATACTTCTAGAATTCTACGACTGAAGGTTTCTGACAGAAACAGAAGAAATGGTTCTTATGATTTCGCCTGTAAGTTTTACCTTACACCTAATATCTGGGGTTCTTACGGGAGAGTTTTTAGAAGTTTGCTAAACTTATGGTCTTATGAGAGACTTAGCAGCACCTAAAACCAAACGTAACCCCTAGCAATAAAATTACAATAAGGGATTTATCCGGTGTCATTAATGTGTGCTGCCTCTAATCCTTCATCAGGAGGGTTAAACGCCTCCATTCTTAATCCTTTTAAACTTAGCTGCGAAATCTTTGACAAATTTTAGGGCAGTCTTAGCTTTGACTAGTTATTTCTTAATCTATATAACGTGAGTAGCTGAGATAGATCCATAATGGATTTATAATGAGCAGGCTCTGAAACCTTAATGTGCCCTCTTATTGCTGTTACTAACCACCAATGGTTATTTGCATTAAGCTTAGGTTTTTGGGGTAGACTGAATAGGGCACTATCTCAGCCAATGCATTAAAATTTGCAACATACTGTCGACAGTCTAGAATTTTTATGGTGAGAGTCAGAAAATTCTTATTCCATCTTTTTTTTTTTCCATTTCATGATGCGGATAATAGGTTTTTCTAATAAGGTCCTTAAAACTTGGACCATCCCATAATGTATAAGAGGATCTTTCTTGTGGACTTCATTAAAGTCCTTACTAATCAAGGGTATTGCCATCGAATGACTGAGATATATACTTCACCGTGTCCTTTCCAGCATAACCGCTGATACACCTAATGGTTTCTACTTCATTCAACAATTTCCTACAATCGATGGCCCCTTTTTACTATTGAAGTCTCTTGACTTCCAAGGGACGAAGTACCCTTAAGCATATCCTAAAAGGAATGGGCTCCTTGCCACATATGATTTTGTTTGGGTTATTCTTCGCATTTGAAGTATGAATAAAGCTCTTCTCATGAGCAGCGACATGTGTTTTAGAGCGAGCAGCATCTGGCTTCTTGAACCTTTTAATGACTTTTCTCATAGCCTTTCTAATAGTTGCGTTAATTACAGTTTTGGAGATTAACTTCATTAACATTGAGGTTCACATTGGATGTACCATTAACATTTGTCGCATCTCCAGCATCGCGACTGTTGTTTGTCTCTTCTGAGTTTTCCATACTCGAATCTTTGGTATTAAACACCATATTCAACAAGTGCTTAGGCAATCCATACCCAGTGTCTCCTTGAATTGTCAAAGGCTTACCATAAGGAGTCTTGATAACTACTTGCTTCTTATCACACACAATATGGGCTTGATTTTTAAGACGACCAATTTATTCCTGTCACTATATCGAGTCCCTCGTATTTTAATGGAAACAAGGACAGCGGAAAAAATGATTCCTAATGGATATAAAACATCCATCTAATATTGCTGAAGCAGTCTCTGAGGTACTATCGGCCAATTCTACTTTATACTTAACGCTTAGAGTTTTAACAGGCAGATTTAATGATTTACAAAATCTATTGTCTACGAAAGACTTATCTGAACCTGAATCAAATAATACTCTAGCATGAGCGTTATTTATAAAGAAAGTACCTGTTGTGACATTGTCATCCTGAATAGCCTCTTGAGCATCCAATTGAGAGCTTCCAACTTTGGTCTTCTTAGCCTCCCCAGACTTCTTGGTTTTATTTGGGCAATTTGTCTTGATGTGCCCTATTTGATTGCAACCATAGCAGGTTGCATCCTTTATGTCTTGGCACTCCAAGGTCTTGTGCCCTTCCTTATTACAAATCCCACAAGGCCTAGCTTGTGACTCCAAAGTGCATTTCTCTTTAGTTATCTTCTTTGGGCAGCGGGTCTTTATGTGCCCCTTCTCGCCACAACCATAGCATGTGGCGTCCTTCAAGTCCTTGCATTCATGGGTCTGGCGATCCATCTCTTTACAGATGACACATCCCCTGGTCTTCTCATAGAAACATTTTCCGAAGTGCTTCTTCCCGCAGGTTTTACATTTGGGCTTTGCCTCCTTTGGCTTGGACTGGTCATAGTTTGAACCGGTCTTACCCTTTTTGTAACCTTTATTTGTGGTATTATCATACTTTCGCTTATGATCCTTTAATACACGGTCCACGGCTTTGTTTACGGCTGTATCCAACATAGCCTGTAACTCGGTGCCCGTTAAGTTCAGTCTTGCATTATCATTCTGATCAACTGGATGATTGTGAGCTTCAAATGAGTCAGCCATGGTGAAGCTTTGAAGGCTACTAACCAAGTGGTAATAATTTGTTTAATTATATAGTGAACTGTCGAAACTGATGATTAAATAGCCATGGTGCAAATAAACCATATAGGCCAATAGATAGTATTAAATTTATTTGATTATGTTTTGCCTAGGCTTTTAAATAAACCATCTTTGGCGTTTAAACGGAATATAATCCTTCATATTTATTAGACAGGGGACATAAGTCACGACTGTCAATGTCGTACCGACATTTTACATAGCACAAGGGCTTGTTCCAAAGGACTTTTTGATGGCACAGATGCCTTGTCACTAGGGAAACTTTAAAACATAATCAATGATTCCTTTGGATCGGAAAATTTCATAGTTCATTGTCTTGACAAGAAGTTATGAAATAAAACTATCTTTTTCATGTATACATCTTTGCCCGAAGGTATTCATCCCAATGGATGTTTTGATGTGTACATCATGTTCGACGTTTATTAGCCATGATTCCTATTGATCATTAGGCTAAATAAGGGGTTTGGAAAAATCCTAATATAAAGATGACAAGTGTGATTTTATCGCATCACTATTATCAGGAGTGTTAACATATTTTCAGATGTTAACAAGGATCTGAATTTCTTTTAAACAGGTCTTACCATCATAGCTAGGTCTTTAATGACATTCAAGCTAGGTTATACCCTTTTAAGATTCTCTTTTAACATGTATATTGGCAGGAAAAGAATGATATTTATTTTATTCAGGATTTTTATTATAATTATCCTAAACTTAATTAAAATATAACTATGGCACAAAAGTCCAAGTCACAAGGGCAACTTTAAATTATAAACCATGATTTTGTAGAATCAAGGTATTTAGGCTTGAACGTTGTTCATTGCCTTTTCTTGACAGGGAGTTGTAGGCTATGACTGTCGTTTGTCTTATATGACAATGAATATGGCCCGTAAGCATTACATCCCTAATGGATGCTTAATTCACAAAATAAGAAAGGATTTCGGGAGAATCCAGTATAAGGATGATTTATGCGATTTTATCGAATCACATTTGCCAGGAATGTTAACATGTTTACAGATGTTAACAAGGATTTGAATCTTTTGAATAGGTTCTACCATCTTGGCCTTGTCTGAAATGACATATAGGCTAGGTTGTACCTTTAAGATTTTTTTTAATATTTAACACAGAACAGTCCTAACTTGAGATGTTAATAAGGATCTGAATCTAATTTGAGGAACTGCCATCTTGGCCCTGTTCTTAAAATGACACATGGGCTAGGTCTTGTTCTTTTTAGATTTTGCCATTTTATTATTATGGTAGATCTTATAAAAGGAATGTTATTATTATGTTCATATATAATGATATAAATAAAATTTAGATAAAACATTCCAATGATTCCAAAGGAGGTACAAAATTGCCCTAAACTGGGCTTGAAAGAATGATGTTGTCCATGAAGGGACTGAAAGATAAGTATGCCCTTATAAGGACTTACTAAGGAAACGAAATTCAACAAAAGGAGTTTCTTCTTGATTTTATTTCTGAATGTTTTCTCCTTGGTTGCAAGTTTATCCTAGTCGCAGTACAAAGCTCCGCATTCCTAGGCCTCAGATGGGGAGGATTTCCATTACGGCTCCTTTGCTTGGCGACATTTTAAAAGTATATAGAATTTAAAGCAAAAATTCTCCGAATAGAGATGAGAGTATTCCTATGTTAAGTCTAGACTCAGAAGGTCAAAGAATGTGCTACTATGTCATTGAGATTAAACACAAAAGGCTAGTGTTTAATTCACTCAATGTTGGCTCTGATACCAACCTGTCACACCCCGATATTTCCACGTATTACCGGTGGGCCCAGTGGGGAGTATCGTGACGTAGTTGATATCATCATAGTCAAACAACACAATTTAAACGCACAGCGGAAGCAAAAGATAAATATATTACAATCCGATATAAAGTAATATCAAAGTATTACAAACGGAATGTAAGGGATCCACAGGCGGATCAATTAAAAGGTAATTGTTCAACAGACTTTAAGGCATCTAAGCTTGCGAGACTTTTATTTGATGCTAGGAGAGGCCAGCCTATTCCGATTAGTACCTGCACTTAGCCTTTTTGGGAAAATATGTCAGTTTACACTGGTAAATACAATTTAACTGACTCATTTTGAAAACGTTTAAGAAAATTGATTTGAATGCACATGGCACAAAACTTTTTATAACTTGGGATAATTATTTGTATATAATCTTGTAAAAGAATTTACATGTTTCTTATACGTTCAGTAGCCCGGATTGATACCGGGTTAAAGATTAACAGACACACCACATGATATAGTCCCGCGGCGAGTTATTCCCGAAACCGGCGGTTATACCTTATTATTTATATATGCACTGTCGGGTGTACGCCTACACCCCGTGCTTAGGTCGTGGCCATTTCGTAAAATGATGCCAAGGATATCCGGGACATGGTCATTAACCCCCCAAAGGCTTTAAGCAAATAAAACAATTTAAACGGGACATTTCAATAAATTAACCTTCATACAATTAAAAATTCAATGCCCGACCAAGCAGTATTTTATATACCGTACCCCAAGCCCGTATAAGGAAAAATAAGTTAAAAGTATTTACCTGAGCAAATTTATACAATTTATCTCAGCCGTATACCACCAAGCAAGTACAGATAGCTTTTACCGGGCTCCTAAATCTAGAACGATGGTTTTTAATAACCTATTAGATTCCTAACGGGTCTTAATTAAGCCTAAACTTAGACCTGTTAGTTTTTTAAAAGAAGATACGGTTCAAAACGCATGATGATGCGAAGACCAGATTAGAATGTGGTTTAAACCCGAAAAGCTTGTATACTTGTTTAGTATGGGTAAACTAAACACATTCTGGATTTTGAGATAGAAATGATAAGGTTTGACCCGTTTCGGCTAATTTATGCAAACTAGTTGCATAAGCCGATCCGAACGCGAAAAGTGCGTAACGGGTAACCACATGAGTCATGAACAGGTTTCCTAAGTTAATATACCTTTAATATGTTGTGATGTCAGTAGGATACCTTCCATTATGCCCAAAACGAATTTAAAACCAATTTATGCCCCGAAGGGGTATTTTGGTCATTTTAAAGGTTATTAGAGAGATTAAATATTATTCTGAGTTCTAGGTCTGATATAATCAGTAAAAATACTTAATTTAATAATTTATAACAGTAGGATATAGCATATATGTGAAATTTACTATTTATAACCAAACTATGCACCGTAGGGGCATTTTGGTAATTTCACATAAGCTTAAAAGGTCAAAATTAGAGAATCTGAGTTTAAAAATTTTGCTTACTGTTAAAGTATATAAATTTACTAAAATATCAGTAGGTATCAAGTCTTATATATTTAAAATAGTTTTTATACATACTATGCGCTTAAAACGAGTAAAAAGGCGGTTTTAAGCGATTTCCAGGTTTTTAAAGAAAAGATGATATTTTTATCATTCCAGAAAGCTTAAATTATTTTATTTATCTTATAAAATCAGTTGCAAAAGGTTTGGGGTCAAAATGTTTTGTAAAACTCAATTTATAAGCCAAAAGGGCAAAACCGGCAATTACCGAATCAAGCCTAGAACCCTATGTTATGCTCAGCCTAAAAATAAATAAAAATCTTCAAAAATCCCAAAATATTATTTTATATCAGTAGGTAAAAAGTTTGGTATCAAAAATTGGGTTTAGATAGGATATATGCTAATTACGCCGTTTAATTAATAAAAAGCTTTTCATTTACGCTAATGAGCATAACTCCTAATCTAGACCTCAAACTGATGTCAAATTTTAGGGACAAGTTTATAAATCAGTAATAAAGATTATTGTCCTCTCACATTTTCAAAATTCTCGTTTTAGGGTCAAAAGGGCATAATGGTCAACATTTAAGCATATAACGGAAACATGCAATGAATAGGATAACTAAGGATCCAAGTTGTATAACCTCAGAGGGTTACACCAACCTATAGCATAGTCCTAAAGGAATCCTAAGGCATATCTAAACTAAGCTAAATCGGGTCAGAACTGAAAGTCAAAGCAAAAGTCAACTTTTGCGACTTTCGGTTCCGAACCGAGCCTATACTTAGAATTGTCGGATTGAACATGCTTAGACATGTTCAACTAATATTTACCAAGTTATTAAAGTGAGAAAAATGATTTTATGGCTTCTATATTAATAGTTATGAATTTTATTTAAAACTAACCCGTTTGCCTTTTATTTGACCCGACAATTTAACTAAGTAAACGTGGTAATTAGGAGGTGCCCTTATGAGGGTTTAATACCTTCCTATTTACGATCACGTAGCCATGTTCGTTGCGAACCATGGCTTGACCATGCAAGGTCTAACTAATAGTCAAAGCGTTTATTGAAACGTTTTGACTTTTCGGCTTTAAGAGCCAAATAAAATGAACAAAACAAGGAAGGACACTTACAAAAGGTCCAAGAGGCAGAAGATAACTTAAAAGGAGGTTCCCTAAGGTCAGGATCCTCAGATTTGAGTCTTGTAGGATCGAATCGCGACCTGAATGAGTCGTTCGGAAGAGCTCAAATCCATTTCAGAGGCGGAAACAGAGAAACGGACGTGAAAACAGCTTGATTCATACTATAATCCTCTTATATATTGATTTAACAATGTATACAATCACAAGGAATACCGGCAGCCCCTCGGTATCATTCTGAGAAATTTGTTACAAATGAAATGAACACAACCCTATTTATAGATATCCTGGATTCGCTTGAAGACACATACAAGCGAAACCCACTAAACCTTTCAAGCGAAACATACACAATATAATAATCTGAATCAAGCGAAACCCTCCTGAATTCATTAACTGTTTTGTCTCTTGTGAGGTTGATATCATGATGTCATAAGATGATGTCACATATGTCATCATCAAGAATGATGACATCACTCTTGATCAGATTCGCAACACAACTGAGACTCGATATTAGACGAAGACGACAGATGTGTGCACCAACAGACTCCCCCTCAGATGTTGATGAGTCTTAAGTGTCGAGTCTTTACAATCTTCAGTCTTTCTCAGTCTGAACGCTCTCTGAAATATCTCACAGTATAAGCATCCTCAAACTTTATCTCCTTCTCATCTTCAGCATCAACAGACTCCCCATGAACAATCTCTACTCGAATGTCTTCAGACTCCTCCTTTCGATATACTGGGATCGCAGTCTGGCATGTTGAAATCACAAAGTCCTCAGGTATCGGAACCTGTCTCTCTATCATTCAAATAACCTGCACATTCTCTACCCAAAAATAAATTTTCTGATGATAACTTGTAAAAACAATCTCACCATCTACTGAGCCACTTGCAGCAATTATACAATCAAAGAATGATTTTTCAATGTTAATCATTTGATGAACCACTTGAAGATATATCATTTTTATTTTCAAAACAACACACTCTCCCAAACCATCTGTTCATCATGTTTAGCACTCGGAATTTTGAAAATTAGCTCTTCAACACCAGTTGTCGAAAATGTTTTTGAATTTTTCAAAAGTTATGCTAAAACACACTGAAAATCTTTTGGATTTTGAGATATTAAGAAATGCAGTAAAGAAATATTTACAAACAATATTTTTGTGAGTTTGTGTAAGAGAATCATATCAGTTTTTGAGACAAATCACCAACACCGTTAAGCTTTAATCATTTTAAGTTCTAAACGATTCACCTAGATTGTCAGTATACTGATCCACTTAAATTCTCATACAAAGTTCAACTGTTTTGAGATACGGATTAATGTCTTAAGCACTTAAACTTAATCGCGTGTCCCACCTCAGAATATACTCCCGTATCCAGATCCCAATATTCAGTCTTACAGGTGAGTATACCACAGATGATATCTGTAAGGGGTTATAAATTATGTAGAATCATGAGAGCTCAGGTCAGAACTACCGTTCAGCAGAGAGATCATGACTCAACTTTTTGGGTGTGTCCCCTTTAGAGGATCTTTTTTACAACAGCAATGATTATCAATTTTATTGTTTCATCAATTTGCTGAGGGCGGCGCTGTATTTCAAGCAAGCAGAAAGTATTCTCCGGGGACTAGGCCATTGCTTACGCAAAATCAGAAGTCCCGGGATAATACCCCAGATATCACTGAGCATAAAGACCTAGTATCTCAGAAAGAGGGACCTTTCAAACAAGATTTCGGGGGTTACCCATATATCCGAGAGATGTTTCCCCACGATATAAGCAAGTTTGAAATTTAGGTTTATATCTCGTCACAATCTACTAAATGTGCAAAAACCTACTGGCATATCATCAGTGAGACCGTTTATCACTTTTTATCTTACCAATTCTTTAGCATGCCGTGATCGTCCACTGATGTACTATCATTTCCTCTTTTATACAACAAAACTCATTTTTGTATTTTATCATGTTTTTTACTTTTTCAAATTTTCAAATGTTTTTGGATTTTCTGAAATATTTACTCCCCCTAAAATGCAAACACATTTTAGGAAATTTGACAACAAACTGTATAGTAAAGTGACAACTGATATCAAATCGCTTCAAATCGCCATCCACTTGGCATAAACAACCAGAACTCCCCCTCACAACAAACTATTTTCCCATTTAGATTTCAAAACACTTAAGTTTGTTTTAATCAAATGGTTTTTCCGGAAAATAAGTTTTGTTGATTGATTCTACCGTTTGTAAATTAGGGGTTCATCATCTTGCTTCTCAATCAATCACTTGAATGTATGGCCGAATCAAGTTCAAACTAATGACCTTGATTAACCACTTGTAGGAAAATGCAAGTACAACTTAATGTCCTTGATTTTACCACTAGTAAGTGTAAATCTTCTTCAACCACTTGTAGGTTTATCAACCAAGAAAGATAGATGCCGATTCCTGCTCCACTCTTACCAACCTGGGAGCTCCGGCAAGTCCAAAGACTTACTGTTCATAATATGTACCATCCCAGTCACAAACCAGGGATGGTTCAACTTTATCTTTCTTCGTCTTCTTCTCATAAAACTCCTTCACTCCTTTGACTTTCCTGTCAATCATTTTTCCAAAAATATGATGAACTTTGGAGTTAAAGACTTTCTCATCATCGAAAAACTTTTTGTCATCATAAAATTGGTTTGAAATATCAACTTTACCAATTTTCTTTTTATAATTTTCAGTTCGAAGTGATGGAAAATTTTCATCATCCACAGTCAGAACTGATTTTTCTCCTTTTGAAACAACCTGTGGCTCATCTGATTTTGTGGAATTAGATTCATCGCCAGAAGATAGCTTCTCTGATTTCGACCTATCAGAATCATCGCTAGAGCTACCACCAGGCCTTTTAACAACCCATTTCTGGTTGTCAGATTGAGCTCTTTTCTTGTAAAACTTGTTTGAACATTCACCAATTTCAAATTTTGAATTTTTAAACAATTTAGTTCTGTCAATTGGTGGTTCAAACTCAACCACTTTTTCTTTTAGTTTACTTGATACTCCTTGTTTTGATTGTATTGCCTTTGAACACTCCCTGGCAATATGTCCAACTTTGTTGCATTGGAAACAGGTTCTCGTATCTTTCTTCTGCTCAGCCATCTTCTTCATGTCATCTTGCTTCTTTGCAAGGAACTGACTGTTTGACTGTCTCCATAATTCTTTCTTTTCTTCCTCTTCTGAGCTAGTTCCTGAAACAAATGTCATTTTTGCATTAAAATCATGAACATATTTTTCATTTTTCTGTTTTTCTATTGGAGTAAAACCAAGACCTTTCTTTTTGAAATTACGGTTAGGGTTTGGTTTCCTGTGAAAACCAGAACCAGAACTGTAACCTTTTTTATTGTTTAATCTTTGTTGTACTCTTGAAGTGTATTTTTTAGGTTTATCAGTAAGATTTAAATCTTTTATTTCAGAAATGTTAATTTCTGTAAGTTTGAAAACCTTTTTTATCATCTCAGTTTTTACACCTCTTATTGGAAATTACTCATCAGAATATAATTTGTCGGAATCATTCAATGTATATGCAACTTTGAATGTTTCGTCACTCAAATTAGATTTTGATAACAGGAATTCTTTGTTGTAAATCCTTTTGCCCTGTTTGTCGGATTGACTCGGATTGCTGGACTCAGACTTTGACTCCGACATAGACTCCGACTTTGACTCCTCTGTTTCATCTTTATCCAACACCTGATCGACCACCTTTTTTATTAACTCGGACTCATGATCAGTGTCAGATGATGTAAACGTCACATCAATATTTTCTGGCAAATTGACTGAAAACTCTGACTCCCATTGTAAGTTTGTAGCCTTTTGAACTCTTTCAGAATTAGGATTTCTGGGCAAATATACATTTTCCAGTGGGGGTGGACACTTGTTGTAACTGACACCTTGTTTCTTACCAGAATTTTTCTTGTCAGTCTTTTTCTTTGTGTCACTCTTCTTTTCAGTCTTCTCTTCTGGAGTCCTTTGTTCAGAGACTTTTTCAGCATTCTTTTCTTCAGTTACATCATCCTCTTCAAATGCCTTCAATAGTTGGATAAATCCTGTTAATGACATAAGAAGTACATAAGTAACTTTTTAACAAACAATTTACTCTTTCAGTCTCAATTCTTTGCAATTCCAGCTTCTGTTCTAGCATAGCACACTTCTCAATGTAGTTGTTCACCACTTTTTGCTTTATCATGAAAGCTCCTTGAAGTGTTTTCATCGCTGTTGCTTGTTCTTCACTTGTTTGATTATACTGGTTCATAGCTTTGTTCAACACATCATAAGATTCCTTCAAACTGTTCAGGTTATAAATCAGTGTGCTGTTCTGCTTCTTTATAGCTTCACAGTTGTCACACTTTACTGGAATCTTTTTAGCATCAACATCTTCACCAACCTTGAACTTTGGAACGTCTTTTTTTCTTTTGTCTTATCACTGGAACAGCTTCATCATCACTGCTCACAGGAGTCTTGACCTTTTTCTTTTTAGCTTTTTCATCTTCACTGTCACTTTCTGCCATCGTTTTGAAATGAGCTGCCAAACTTCTTGACCAATATTCACTATCATCATCACTATCCTCTTCAACTCGAGTAACAAAGGCTTTTTGATTTGGAATCTCTTTATCTGAACAATAATCATCCCAGTTAAAATTTGCCCAGCTAAACCCTTCAGGCAATTTTTCATCATCTTGGTTAATCAGGTATGCTTTGTTATCAGCTGAGTTATAGTTGTCCCAGTTGAAACCTTCCGTTGACTTTTTATCATCCTGATTCACCATACAAGCTCTTTTTGAAGATTCCTCGATTACTTTTCTACCATGTGCCACTTGTGGTTCTTGTTGTTGTTGAGCAACTTGATGATAGATAGCCTTTCGATAGTAATCATTGTTGATGTTAAACGGATTTTGAGCTCCACTTGCTTCGCGGTTTTTGCACTCCCTCTTGAAGTGTCCTCTTTCCCTGCAACGAAAACAAGTGACTTTAGATTTGTCAAAACCTAAAGTAGAAACATTTGCTTCACGTAAATCATCTCTTCCTGTGATCTGCTTAAATTTCTCAGCTCGTCGTAACACACTTGCCAAACACCACTTTATGTCCATCAGTTCCATTTCTTCAGCATCAATCTGATCGTAATCCTCTTTTGTAAGCATTGGATTCCCGATCCGACCTGCAACAAAGCTACCATATGATTCCAAAACAGTTCCCAACAAAGACATGTGACTTTTGGCAATTTCTGCTGAATAATCTTCATCATTCTCCAGATTTAATACAATGTTGCATTGTAGCTTCTTGCCATTCTTTTTTGTTGAAATGTTCGGATCAAATGATAGATATGAAGAAAAACTTGTGTTGCTGCCTGATCCTTTAGAAGCACTTTCAGATGGACTTTTTGCATTAAATGCTGTTTGAACCTTCGGTGACAAGTTGATGGACTTATCACTCACACCACCTTTGTAGTAAAGTCCGATGTCATGTTCTCCATCGAAATCTTTCATCCTTAAAACCTTTCTCTGCTCCATCTCCTGAGCTTCAATCTTTTCAATGAACTTGCTGAGTGTTAAACTGCTAAAACCTTTCTTGTTTCTAAGCATCATGAGATATGTGCCCCAAGTCTCGTGTGGCAAAGCATCAGAAAGCTTCTCGATCAACTCTTCATTATCTTTTGTTCTAAAGCATCATGAGAAAATTTTGTGTGGAGAATCGTTATTTGTTCTAAAGCATCAGAGTGATGCAAATGTTAGCGCCATTTTAGCTATGAAGGACCAGAAGTGTCTACGGAGGGATTACCCTGCTACGTTAGCAACCGTTACTGATGTTAAGGCAAAGGAAAAGAGGATCGAGCATCCACCAATTGTTCGTGATTCCTCTCGGTGTGCTACCCGAGGAGCTTTTGGGCTTACTTCCACAACTGTTAGGCAGAATCTCAGTTTGATCTCACGCCAGGGGCAGCCCTGATTACTCGTACTACATACCGTCTTGCACCAGGAAGGTTGCAAGAACTATCTAATCAACTACAGGAACTATTGGATGGGAGTTTTGTTGGACATATTTTTTCGCTTTGGGGAGCCCCAGTTATATTCGGGAAGATAAAGCCTTTTCGTATGTGTACTGATTATCAAGAACTCAGCAAGGTGACAGTCAAGAACCGTTTGCCTCGACCATGTATTGACGACCTGTTGACCAGTTGCGAGGGTCAAGCTCCCATTCGAGGATTGGCTAACGAACGATCTATCGTCCGATGGAAGTCCAAGGGGAGGATGTTCCTAAAACGTCATATCAAACGCAATGCGGCCATTGCGACTTTGTATTCATGACCTTTGGGTTAACCAACACAATGGCAGCTTTAGGGATCACATGAACCGACCATGCTATTTGATGACGCTTTGAATCATTTACAGGAGAAAAGAACATCATGGGCAGCTTTGTATCTTATTTGAGAGCTCCTTAAGGAGGAGCCACACCGCGCGAATTCTTGATAAATGTAACTTCTGGATGCGAGGGGTACCTTTTTGGTCATATAATCAACGAAGTGGGAATACACGTGGATCTCGCTAAAACCCGTTTTGGTTAGAAACTGATCGACACCAAAGATTCCTGCGGGGATACAGCAATTCATTGGTTTCGCTGGATACTATCGCAGATTCATCATGGGATTTTCGAAGATTGCGCAACTTCAACCTCTTTAGCACAGCGGGGAGTTGTGAATTCATGGGAAATAAAACAAGGGAATGTCTTTTCAGCTTTTGAAACCCAACCCTGCAACGCACTGAGCATCACTTCTATCCGAGGGTACTGATGATCTGGCGGTATACCATGATGGTCCGAATCAGAGTCCCAGTCACACATCAATGCAGCACGAGAAGGAGATGGCCCACGTGGTGGACTTACAGGGAGAACTGCACAAGTGACGACCTGCGGTGGAAGCCATGGTCTTTGGATTTAAGTTGGAGGCATTACTTGGACGGTACCAAATGCACTACCTAGACCTATCACAAGGGCCTCCCGTATACCATTGTTTCGAAGGAGCTAAACATGTGATGGCAACGCTGGGTGGAACTCTTGAATGTATACGACCGTGAAACCTGGACGTGCACGAGCTTCGCAGCTCGCTATCGACTTCAAATTGAAGCACTGAAGGAAGAGAGTTCTCAAGATTGACCCATGTAGGGCATGGGGAAGCAACTTTTGGCAGGTTGGACGATATTTGCTACTTCATGGAACAAATATGGATCTTACTATACAGCAACCTTAGGGAACTGGTGCAGGCGAAACATACGGGCCTCGATATCCTATTCATCCGAGTTTTGATAGGATGTATTAAAACCCGAAGACCATGTATGGATGACCGGGCCTAAAGGCCCACGCATAGCAACGCATGAGAACGATGTTTGACTTGTGGGAGAGTCAAGGTGTGATATTAGCAACCAGAAACACATATATGAAAATTAGAACATACTGCCATGGATTTTATCACTGGTCTACTTACAACTCGAAACAGAAACATTATCACCTGTATGATCATTGATGGACCCACATTACCGGCACACTTTCTTGCAATTAAGAAAACTGACGAGTCTTCACAGTTGTGAATGTTCCTCTGAGAGAGGCAGCTTTTAGGCATGAGGTGCCAACTCCTGTTACCTCTGAATTTGATCTACGCATGATTTATTTCAGGCAATACACAACACCCTTGGCTCACGTCAGGACCAGAGCATTGCTTATCGCCGTTGGACAAACGGTCAGAGTAAACGAACTCTCCTGGCTCTGGAAGACATGGCGCGAGCATGTGTGTGACTGGCTTTGGTGCAAATTTGAAGGACTCTTACCTATGGTTGAGTACTACTGCGGCAGTTATCATTTCGGTAACCAGACAGCTCTGTTGAGGCATTACATAGACAATAATGCCAACCTTCTTGTTAGACTAAGGTGGGTGACAACGTTTACTCGAAATTCTTGGGAAGATTGTTTGGATCAGAAGTCGTTTGGCGACAACGCGTGACCATCAGGAAAGTTGATAAGCTTAAGAAACTCTGGGAGTTCGCTGTAGGCGATCGTATCAGGTTGAAAGTCTCACCCTGGGAGGGTGTGGTACGCTTGGGAAGCGTGGCAAGCTTAATTTACGTTACGTTGAGTCATTCAGAATCCTGGAAAGAATCGGTCACGTGGCCTGCAAACTCGAGTTACCTGGCGAGTTGGGTAACGCGCTCGATGTCAATTGTGTCTCGGATCTAGGGCAGTGTTTGTCTGGTGGAACGCTTGCGATACCCTTGTTAGAGCCTAAGATTAATGACTAGTTGTGATATTAGGGGATCTATCGAAAGCATGGACCATGAAGTCAAGGTTCGTTAGCATAATCGTATGACAATCGTGAGAGTTCGTTGGAACTCAAGACATGGACCGGAGTCCACGTGGGAACGTAAAGATCTGATAAAACTCTAATATCCTCAATTGTTCAGGTGGTTGAACCAACTTTTGTTGTCATGAGCGAATTTCGGGACGAAATTCTCTTTCAAGTTGGGGATGATGTGGTACCCGCGAAAAATCCACAGTCACCCTGAATTAACACCTTGTTGTTTTGGATTACTTGTCAAATTTCGGGACGAAATTTCTTTCAAGTTGGGGATGATGTGACAACCCGAAACTTCAAGTTCCTTCCTACGTATCTCTTGTTCTGCAATTCTTGTGACAAATTGTTTTAGTTTTTGTAATGTGCAACTGTTTGAAATGTTAGAATATTTTGTTAATTAGTGGATTTTATATGTGTAATACTAGGTGTTAGTGATTAATGTGAACTAGAACCAAGTATATTGACCTTTTATTGGACTTTGAGATATCCTCCACTCACTTGAAATGCTATTGGACCGAATAGTCTGAATGAGGCCGCTCAACAATTTACAAATTAATCCTATCAAGTTCACATGCAGCTAGTGAATATATCGAGCAATGTGCACTGATTCAAGATTCAGTGTGTTGAATAATTGACTGCAACAATTAAACTAGGATTGGACCTCCATACACTATTCAGATATATTATTGGGCCGCTGCACATGTAGTTGGTCCACATCTTTCACCCTATTCCCAACCCACATCGGCCCACACACATTCCAGGCCTGAAGTGCTCTTCGAGCCCAACCCCCATAGGTCTCGCATGTTTTTTTTAAGTTAGACACGTAACTATACTTTGTTTTAGAATAATCATAATAACCTTAGACCTCTCCAACCCTTTGCATACCCGACGGCAGTAAACCCCCCATCGAGGCATCACCTTCTCCGGCCGAGCTTATTGGTTAGTGGTTTCGTATTTGCGTTGATTCTTAACTGTTTGATTTCATTGATGTGTGGATATGATTAACATAATCGTATATGGCTGTTCTATAAACGTGGTATGATGCCGTGAACTAGGTTTTATAATTAAAGGATGTAAGTGGTCCGACTAATATGATAACCTAGAAGTCTATGTTTAAACCATGATTCTGATTAGAATGGTAACACGTGTTTGTTGGAATAATAATAATTGTTTGATCTGATATGGTTATAGTCATAATGGTCCACAAACGATTGAAATAATACAAATATTTTATTAATGATGTTATGGATAGTCAAGAGAATTATGTATATTGGACAAAGCTATGATATTCCTGTATGTGAAGTTATTTGTGTTTACATAGAGAACTAGGTTGCTGTGATGACAAGAATGTTAGAGTATTTGTGGCATGATGATGGTATAACTATGCTGATGATTTATTGATGACATGAGTGTTACTAGACTAGCGAAGGATTGGTACGATTAAAGATGATTAGATGTGATAACAATGTTAATTGCCATAATGATATTTGGGGCTCATCTAAATCGAAGAAAGTAAACAGTTTGATCTAAATTGAATAGCTAGTCAATTATGGTTTTGGATATAAATTGCTAGAGATGTGTTTAAGAATATTAGCACAACCAAATTTTGTAAAATAAGGCATGGATATTGGGCTCACACACTTAGAAACTTGGGCCGAGATACATGGATTGGAAACTGTGGGTAAGGGTGGATGGCATGACTCAACAGAGGCCGGCCCACATCGAATATTACTTGGACTGTACTGGGCCGCACCACATAAATGGGTCGCACACTTGGGTGCAGACCATACACACCCTAAATGGGCCATAGGGTAATGGGCCGCGCATTATATGGACTATACGATATTAGCAGGCTGTTATGTTGCATGATTAACTGTTAAGACTCGTGTGAATGTCGATACATGTATTGTTTACACGTTACTTGTTTTATGTGTGTATAAAATACGTGACTTCTAGTACTCAAAACTGATTGCTATTGGTAACCATATTAGGATTGGGTTGACCAACTGTGAACGTAAACAAAGTATTTAATCTTACCGAGCAAACCAAAGGTGAGTTCATCTCTCTTGAGCATGCGTCCCGGTGGTTGGGACAGTCAGTGGGTATCCCGGGGAGGGACAAGTCTTTTGGGTAAAAACGGGAATGTTGGATAATATACTCATCCTATCACCTTTAAAGTCCCTCCGTGTTGTTTGGTTACCAGGGAGGTAACATGGTATTAGTTAGTAGCGCTACTTAGGTTTGGCAACCTCACCCCGTACCTGGGAGGACGGGTGTTGAACTAATGACCTAGTCATGACCAATGCTTTGATAGGAGCATTGGAGAAAGGGCAAAATAATCAGAAGCCGTCTTGTATTCGGGGTATTATCAACATTACTTTTGGATTTAAATTCAATGGATTAACTAAACACTTGAAGACACATACAAGCGAAACCCACTAAACCTTTCAAGCGAAACATACACAATATAATAATCTAAATCAAGCGAAACCCTCCTGAATTCATTAACTGTTTTGTCTCTTGTGAGGTTGATATCATGATGTCATAAGATGATGTCACATATATGATGTCATCATCAAGAATGATGACATCATCAAGAATGATGACATCACTCTTGATCAGATTCGCAACACAACTGAGACTCGATATAAGACGAAGACGACAGATGTGTGCACCAACAAGTCTAGAGAGCAAGAACCCAAGAATGGTGTTAAATGAAATGAAAGGTGAAGGCCCTTTATATAGTGTTTGGGGATGCATAGGATTATGACAAGTGTTAGGGAAGTTTAACAAGATCAAAACAGGTGTAAAACCAGGTTTCTAAACCATCAAAGGCCCCTAGATTCAATTTTGTGAGACAAGGAGCAAAACCAAAGCTGGTTTTTGATTTTATGTTACTGGGCATGGGTTACGGACCGTAAGGGTCCAGCCATATGGTCCGTAAGGACTAGGCCAGCTCACCAGAACTTTCAAATGTTGACATATTAGGCCCCTGCACTTGTTAATTGCCATTTCTGACACATCTAAGGCCCGTTAAACCATTTTTATGGCTCTACAATGATGCCTAAGAATAGGGAACATGAAACATGCTCAAAAATATGCTGGATGTCGGTTCGTTTGGTCGTATGGTCCTGTTGTTCGGCTAATTACGACAAAACACGAACGGACGCGAAAAACGATCCAAATTACGCGACGAATGGAATTTTATCAAGCCAGGCGCTAAAATATTTTTATTTTAGCGCTTACATAAATTTTTGGATGTCCGGATATATCCAGAATGAAAGATATGCGCGAAAATGCAAACTTGTGCACTTTTTGACACTTTTAGTCCCTGCATGACTTAAAAGTTTATTTTTGCGCACCAAACACTTCTAAGCCTATATCTAAGCTATGTAAAGGATAAATAGGGTATGTTTAACTCATGTTCATATTCCGGAAGGTCCGATACCCTACGAATCAACATACTTTTGCAGTTTGACGCAATTAGTCCTTTAATCGCACAAAGTAGCGCGAAATGTCGTTTAATGATATCCAAGTCTTTCATGGCCCATAATGGCCATTCCTAAGCATGAGTTTAATTATTTCTATGCTCTTGATCGCTTAAATGGTCACTAAAAGGCATAGATTCAAAAGTTGACGCTTTAGGTCCCTCTAATGAGCAAACTTGCGCATATCATCATTTAATAGTATCGAAGCCTCATCTAATACATATTAGGCATTCTTGGGAGTATTATTAAACATCACAATGCTTCGGGTTCGCTAAAAGGTCATTCAGAGGTATAATTAAACATATTGACACTTTTAGTCCCTTTAACTTGCAAAGTTGCGCGTAATCTTACTTATAGGCATAAAAACCTTAGACGGCCAATAATTGGCATTCCCGAGAGTATAATCAAATATCATGAAGCTCCCGGTTTGTTAAAAGGTCACTCAGAGGTAAGAATTAACATCTTGACGCTTTTAACCCTTCATTGCGCAAACTTTCGATTAATTACGCGAACGACTATACTCGATCAACAAGTGGCTCATTTGTGAATATAAATACCATACGAGGTTATTCAGAAACTTATTTTAGGTATACAAACACTTCCAGTCCTTTCATAATCAAGGTTTTTGATTTTTTTGAAAAATTAGTCCCTTAAATTCCATTTTTGACTTCATTAGGGTTTATTACACGTGTCAATACGTTATTGGACGTGATTTTACGAGGTGTTACAATAGTGGACGGTATCAAGGCATGGTTGGGAACGCAATGGAGAGGTTGGGTTGATGAACTACCAAGCATACTGTGGGCCCATAGAACGAGTAACGGAGAAACATCGTTCAGTTTAGTCTATGGGTCCGAAGCTGTGATACCGGCAGAGATCGGCCTGCCATCCCCAAGAATGCTCTCCATGAACATGATTAACAACGAAGAAGAAAGAAGGTTGGACCTAGAGCTTCTATAAGAGAGAAGGGAAATGGCGGCGATCAACGAGGAAAAATACAAGACCAAGTTGGAAAAGTACTACAACAGTAAGGTCCGAATTTGCACGTTCAACCCCGGTGACTACGTCCTGAGGGACAACGAGGCGTCTAACACCGAAAAACTGGGTAAATTAGCTCCCATGTGGGAGGGACCTTGTGTAATAGATGAAGTTCTTGGAAAGGGAGCGTACAAGCTACGCACACTGGAGAACAAAGAAGTCCCAAGAACCTGGAATGCTCAGCAGTTAAGGAGGTGCTACATGTAAACAGTCGAAGTTTTCTTTTACGTACTTGTAACGGCCGCGCGCCAACACATTTGACACTAATACAAGAAGTGTTTGGCTATCTTATCTCATGCGAATTTTTGTCACAATTGCATATATTACTTTGGGCATACACGAAAACATCAATGGCTCAACACTAGGAAACGTTGTAGACCTCCAAGGCTTGTCACAACCAAGTGCACAGCCGGGTCAAGAACACAACCAAAGCCTAAAAAACGCCAAATAAATACTTCGTGCCCACATAAACACGAAAGCATCGATAACATGGTAAGCAAACATTGTAAGACTCCCAAAGCTGAACACAGTCGGGTCAACACAATAACATGTGAATCGATCACTTCGTACACACGAATCAAACCACGCGCACAAACGACAGAACAAGCGTTGTAACTAACACAGCATAACCTGTCAGCGCCATCATTCATTCGTGATACCTAATCAAAGTAATTACACATGCACATATTGTAACGATAGCAAAATTCACAACAAACAAGGGAGCAAAGCTAAATATTAACATAAAATACGTCAAATGTAACAAAATGTTAAAAGACGACAACTATAAGCAAATTGTTCACAAAGCATAAAGTTAAATTGTTCACGAGATTGTCAGCTGGTTACAAGGCTACCAAGGCCCATACATGGCGCGCAGGCCGGAAACCTTCAAATCTGGTGACTAGGACCCGCACCACCTTCAGCTCCTGAGTCACCAAGAGCTTTATTCAGAACTTCAATAGCATTGCCCCTCCGGGATAACTTCTCAACGGCTTTAACAATCCCAAACTCAATGAACTCATAGTCACGGCGCTTGGCGGCATACTTACCAGTGCAATCTTCCTTGAATAATTCAAAGTGATAGTCTTTCTCATTGTTCGAAGCAGCCTCCCTACCTTCACCATACCCATCTTTTCGACCACTGTTGTACGCCGCCTGACCCAACTCAAACATATACTTCGCAAGCTCATCAGATTTTACAATGCGCTCAGAGATCTGCAATACAAAAGAGTCATGACAAAATAAGGAAAGAAGAGGCAAGGAAAACAAGGCAAAGCAGACAATACCAAAGGAACTGCACGTGTGAGCAACCACTTGCAATCAGCAGACATTTCTTCAGCTAAAATCTCGAAAGCCTTGCTTTCAGCAATCTTCTTTTCAATAAACTCTTCCAACTTAGCTATGCGCTCAACATATTCCTGCTCCCTCCTTTGATGCGCAGCGCGCTCTTCTTTAGCTTCATCGCTGATTTTGGCCTTCTCACCAGATAATCTAACGATGGCTTCACGCTGTGATTGCAATTCTTTATTAGTCCGCTCACAAGCAGACTCCCAATCCTTCTGCTTATCAACATTCACCTGTTTTTCCTTAACCAACTTCTGCTCTGCATTAGACACCCTCCATAATAAACCCCTCTTTTCCGCATTAAAATTCTCCCTCTCTTCAGCAAATGCCCTTTTCGCATTTTCAAATTCAAGAGTATCCTCCCCCATAAGCTTCCATTCTCGATCAATCTCCTAGGAGGTAGCAAAAAAGTTGACCCCGGCATGAATATGATCATCCAAGGGATCAAACCGGTTATGCCTCTTTTGAAATAACCTCTCAGCCGGGGGGAGGGACAAGGAGAAAAACTCCTGGCAGTTGTCATAATCGTTCATTCGGGAGCCTTGAGTCAACTTCCACCGAGGAGCATGCGGCAGATCATCAGAGGCTGGGTTATGAGTATCCCAGGACCCAGCCCGAATGTTTTCAAACTCAGGACTCCGGGGCACCCCTGAAGTAACACCACCACCACCAGAACCGGGTGGACATCTGGTATAGATGGTCTGGTGAGGTGTAGCCTCGCTCGATTCGTACTCAGTTTCGACACCTTTGCCATGATCACCATCACCAGCACCACCTGCATCACCACCTTCACCAACACGCTCAACCTCCACATCATCCTGCTTCCTCTTATCACCCAGTTCATCACGGGGGGGGGGGGGGGTGGGGAGACAAGTTGAACGTCCTATAAGGTGGAGAGGCAGGAGGATTAATCTTCGAAATATCAATCCTGCACGGACCCTTACCCACCTTAACACCTGTTGCCAGACAGCAGTAACAGTCAAAGCAAGAACGAAAAGCAACCAACAAGAGTTGCAAGTAACAAAAAAAAAAAAAAAAAAGAGAAGAAGAGAAAGTCTTCACCTCGAGAACCAGAAGCATCATATATCTCTTCCAAGAGATTCCTAGGCTTCACGCTAAAAACACCCATGTCAATTTCAGACTCTGAGGGTGCAGGAGGGTTTTCCTTCTGAAGTTTAGCTTTCTTGGCAGCAAGGGCAGCAGCAGCTTGTTCGTCAAGCTCTCTCTTCTTGTCTTCAAGGGTTTTTCTTTTCTTCATAATCTCAGTCAAAGTCTCATCATCCTCAGGGTCACGTTTGGTACGTTTGCTCCCTGCGCCCAAACCAGATAGCGTATCAGAAACGACAACATACTCCACGAAAGGAAGAGTAGAAGGGCGCTTACGAGGAGTTTCAGTAACATTCTCCTTAGCCTTCTTCTCCTTTTCCCCTGATTTATCTAGTTTCTTCTTTCTCCGAGTTTCCAACTGTTCAGCAGTCTCAACCGGAACATCAACATCAACATCAGTAGGCTCATTAACAGGCTCGTTCACAGCCCCTTGCGCCGGACCTGCACGCGGGGAATGAGGGGTTAGGCTGTCACGAGATCTGTCAGAACCCTCACTCGAAAGGACAATAACCTCCTCTCGGGTAGGTCAATAGTACCATCAAAACCACCTCCAATATCTTCACCTAAGACAGTATTGGCATAAGCGGCAAAACTCTCGCTAGTAGGGTGCAAGAAGCGGTTGCGGATCTGGTCCAACCATGTCAGTTTCCCCTCTGCTTGAATCGCTTCAACCATGGCACCACCGGCCCTCAGGTCAAGAACGTTCAATAAAATGTATCCAACTGTGAGATGCAAAGACATGAATAAGAACACAACAAAATCAGAGGGAAAAAAAACAACACTACATACGTTTGATAACCATAAACAGGGACACCCAAAGGGTTCCTCGGGACCCACAGCATGCTCATACCAGCACCTACCAACGCCCTCTCCTCAAGTTGAGAAATAGAGGTGGCCTTGTGCGTCACCTTCTTGTACCACTCTTGCTGAGCAAAATCTACAGTCATACCCACCTTAGGGATCCCTTCACCTTCTGCCCGATAATGCATATCTACCGGAATAACACTATTTTTGATGTAAAAGAACTTATGTTTCCAATCATGAAGGCTTTTTGGGGGATTGGAACTACAAGGGATAACACCACTGGTCCGGGAGTTAAAGGAGTAAAAACCACCAGTGTAGGTCACCATGTAAAACACATTGAACATCTCAAAGGTCGGTTCAACACGATTGGCCTTGCAGATAAACTCGAAATGGGTAACACGAGGAAGCCCCAAAGCGTTGATTTGAGAAATTTGAAGCCCATAATTCGTCAACACATCGGCGGTGAACTTCGTCATAGGGAGTCTGAAGTTACCCTCCCGGAAGAAGGCCGCATATAACGTAATGTAACCTGGGGGTGCATCCAAGGCAATAGAGTTTGGGGTCGGAAACTGAGCACCCCACTCGGGGAGGAAACCCATCTCTCTCACCAAGTTCTGAAATTCTTCCTCCTTCCAACCTATCGCCGCCCGGTCAGGGCCTGGAGGATTCCTACCCTTATACCTTCTCCTCTTCGTCGAAGGATTGGCTCCAGAAGACATGTTGTAAAAAGATGAAACGAAGAAATAGGAATGAACTTGGAAGAAGGAGAGAGGTAGAGAAGAATGAGAGAAAAATGGTGTTCAAATTTTGAAAAGTGAAGAGAAAGAGAGAACCGCTATGTATTTATACCCATCACATTAAATGCGATGGGTAGTGGACCGTCAAGAACCCAGAATGTCAGCCAATAGGAGAAAGACATGTCAGCAGAGAGAGAAACCATCACCTCGTTTGTCGGGAGCGTGGGCGGCACACGTCTGACACCAGGACGAAAAGTATCTGACACGGCTGGAAAGGCGCCTGTTCATCTCCGACAAGACAGGGATACCAGACTGTCACATCAGTTGTCTTCATTCCAGGAAAGGAAACCTTTTCAGAAGGAACCACAACACGCCATGCGCCCAGTTGGCTCAACCTTGTAAAGTTACCAACACGCCATGCGCCATGCGTCCAGTTGGCTCAACTTTGCAAAGTTACCAACACGCCATGCGCCATGCGTCCAGTTGGCTCAACTTTGCAAAGTTACCAACACGCCATGCGCCATGCGTCCAGCTGGCTCAACTTTACAAAGCTACCAACACACCATGTGCCATGTGTCCAGTTGGCTCAACTTTGTAAAGTTACCAACAAGCCATGCGCCATGCGTCCACCAGGCTCAATGTTAAAACTACCATCACGCCATGCGCCACACATCCACTTGGCTCAACCGCACAAGGTAACCAACATGCATTAAACAAAAACCACTATCCTTACAAGTCCAGAATCCCTCCTAGACGATCAACTCAACTAGAAGGCACACTGGACTAGGGGGACTTGAAGAGGTATGGTCCCAATTCTTTGCCTACATGGCAAGGACCATACCACTTTTTCATCCAACATGGCGCCTACATCAGCAAGTGCATCCAGAAGCTTCCAGAAGCTTCTGGAAGACGTCAAGGTGGCACCAAAAGATGCTCCTCCCGACAGGAAGGACAACACGTGTCACCAGTCACCAAGCGCCATGTGGACCTGCAGCAAATCCAAGGAGCAGACCGACAGCAGCAGTTCGACGTCTCCAGCATGGGCGAATATAGGCGCGCCACGTGTACCACCACCCTGACCACGGCAGAGGAGACCAAGAGGATATTCCCCTTGGTCGGACAGCTGGCGCCCTATAGCAGCTGGCAAGGTTGCTCCTCCCTCCTTCACCCTCCGGCTATAAATAGGACCCTTCATCATTCAGGTTAAATTCATTCTACTCTCCATACTCTCACACTCAACACACACTGTTTAATTCCTCAGAACAGTACTTATTCTCACGCCGGAGCCTGGTTAAGAGGGAAACCCCCACATTCCCCTCTTAACGAGCTAACGGTGTTGCTGTTTTGCAGGACCATAGCCATTCGACGAGCGGAGAAGGAGATTGAACCCACAGAAGAGACAATCCCACTGGTTAACCTTAGTGTTATCCTGTGTTTCATCAACACGTCTTGGATTGACTTGAGATCTTTTAACATGGCTTGAGATCTTTCAACACGGCTTGAGATCTTTAAGTGTAGCTGCTTGGTTTGGCATAAGATCTTTCAACAAGGCTCGAGAACTTTTAACACGACTTGAGATCTTTCAACATAGTTTAAATATCAACGGATAATTAAAAAAAAAATCTCTACTAAATGTGAGAACTTGAAAATCTCAATTAAAAAAATCTGAAAGTTTTAACTTGAAAAAAAAATTACTAGGTTAGAACCCCGTGTATTACACGTTTTAAATAAATGTAATTTTTATACTAAATAATAAAAAAATATAACTTTAAAAACCTTGTGTATTACACATGTTGAATAAATGTAATTTTATATATTTAGTAATAAAAAAGTTATATACTTAAGAATCTAGTGTATTGTACAAGTTGAATAAATGTAATTGTATATACCAAATAATTAAAAAAGTTATACCTTTAAAACTATGTGTATTACACGGGTTAAATAAATGTAATTTTGTATACTAAATGATAAAAATGTAATATCATTAAAAAACTCGTGTATTGTAAAAAAGTAAAATCTTTAAAAAACTCGTGTATTGTACCCGTGTAATACACATATTCAACTCGTACAATACACGAGGTTTTTAAAGTTATATTTTTATTATTTAATATAAAAATTACATTTATTTAACCCGTGTAATACATATAGTTCTAACCAAGTAATTTTTTATTTTCAAGTTAAATATTTATTATTTTCAAGTTAAAACTTTCAGATTTTTTTAATTTAGATTTTCAAGTTCTCACATTTAATTGAGATTTTTTTAATTATTCGTTTATATTTTTAATTATTCGTTTATATTTAAACTATGTTGAAGGATCTCAAGCCGTGTTGAAAATTCTCAAGCCGTGTTGAAAGATCTCAAGCCAAGCCAAGCCGTGTTGAAAGATCTCAAGCCGCTACACTGAAAAGGCTGAAGCCATGTTGAAAAGGCTCGGCTAAGAAAACAATAAAAATATCTCAACTAGACACGTGGCAATCATGGGTTGGTTGACTTGAAAGGAATTTTTTAAGCCGTTTCAGTTGCTTGAAACGGCTTCTTGTGAGGGTTCACATGGCTATTTTTGAAAAAAACGTTGATCAAAGGTTATTTTAAAGATTTCCCCTTTGAAAAAGATGAATCGGTAGATATCTTAATTTGCGTGAAATAATTGCACTGTCCACAGGATTTCCTACTCATAAAAAAAATCATAACGATTGGAAAAAGTAATATGATAGTTAGACAAATCGTTAGACCATGCGTAGTGGGCAAGATCCACCTTTGGGTGTTTTGCGTCATGTGTCAGCCCAGTCAGCAAGGGGCATTATTGGGCGTTTTTCTAAAATAGGTGTAGTGGGGATGTGAGCTTTATGTTAAAAGGGTGTAGAGAATTAATTATAAATAAAAAAACCAACCGAAAAACCTATTGGCTAAAAAAAAGGAAGCTAAAAAATGATTGGCCAAACAATTGCCCCATGAGCGTGATTAAAAACACGCCTAAACAAAAAATATGCCAAACACGCCCATGCGTAGTGGCATGTGGGCGAGATTGGGTGTGATTGAGCACAAAAAAACGCCCCAAAGGACAACCACTACGGGTGGTCTTAGAGAAATCCTTAGCAGGATATGATATATAGGAAAAAGGTTGGGGCCCTTATGATATATGTAACATCCCTTATGTAAAAAAAATCAGAGGGGGAATATTTTTAAAGATTTTAGGTCCCTAGGTATATAAAAAAATCGGTTCATATCGAGTCGGATCGGGTTGGGTCAAGTAAAACAAAAGAATACCAAGCTAAAATTTATATAATCATCAAAAACACGTCAAACGTCGTTACAAACATATATTTAAAATGTCGCCCTACGGGTTTTTATTTTTTAAATCTATCCAAAACATCTAGAGCTACTTTTTTAAGCAACTCTTTCTCTATATAACATATACAACTAATTTTCAACACTAAACACTTAAACAATCATCACCAAACTTCATAATTTTCAACTTTAAAATCAAGCCCTAGTTTTAATTATTAATTTCTTGTAACTAATCATTAAAACACATTAAACTTTAACTAAAACAACAAAATCAGCTAACTAAAGTTTCAGAAAACAACAAAACAACTAAATTTCAAACTTTTAAAGAATTTTATTTCTTCTAAAAATCTAAATAAAAAAAGAAAGCAACAAAATAATCGAACCATACCCGGAAAGAGTGACGAAGATGCTGTTTTCGTGAATCTGGGATCTCAAAACAAAGAGCGGGACGAGAAAGGGGGAAAGGGCGGTGGGTTAGGTTATTATATTTTAGTTCAAATTAGATTGGGTTGGGCTTGGGTTATGAAGTGTTTATTAGGCTAAAGGTTAAGAGAAAGTTAATTGGGTTAAGTGAAAATTAATTAGTTAAGTGGAAAGTTAATTAGGTTGTATTATAAAAAAAACAGTGTTTACATAAATTTTTTTTTATAAATTCATAGGATTTTTTCTTAAGGGGAGCGGTCAAAAATTTCCAAAGGATGCGGACGAAAATTCTCAAGGGGTGCGGTCAGGATTTTACCAGAAATTTAGCACTATTTTTTTTCAGGGGTGAGCCCGCCCACCTTGAACAACAGATGGGTATGCCGTTGAAAAAAAACCCCTTAGGCTAAAGGGTATGGGGAGGGTCATCCCCATGAGGATGGGCCGCCACGTAAGACGCCACATCACCATCCTCCAAGGGATGGCCCTCCTAGCAAAATGAAGAGGGTGGAGGATGGGCCTACCCCACACCAATTGTTTTTAATTTTTTTAACTTTTTTTGGTTAACTTGTTAAAAACACCTTAAAAATTTAATAAAATTAAAACATAAAACAACATAATTAAATCCATTACATAAAGAAAAATTACATATCCTAAAAAATAAAATTACAAATCCTAGAAAAGGAAAACATAAAAGCTAAAAAAATAAAAACCGATACGACTAAAAAAATACGAAACAACCTACGACGTTCATTTTTTCTTCACTTCCTCTTTCATCATCCGGTAAACCTCGCGTTCATCCTCCGGAACCGAGTCGAGATCCAACCTCATAATCCTAAAATCCTCCGCTCGAGCATGGTTGGCCGACAAGTTTTTCTTATAACTATATTTTTCCGCCGTGAGCTCTTTGAACGAATGGAATTCGGATATCAACTCCTCCATTTTCGAGCCCGCCCCGGAAGACGTTTGGGTCGAGCCGCCCGCTTTTCTCTTTCCGGCCGCCTCTTTTTTTGCTTTGTCCCTTCCGGGGGGACGTTCCGACTCGTGAACGGCAAACACCTCCTCGTCAAATTCCGGGTTGTCGTTTATGTCGATGTGACAACGAGCGGTGGAGCCTCCCGCACTATAACTTCCGGACTCGGAAGTTTTACTCCGTTTGGCGGTTGCGACCTCGTTTTGAATAGGCTTCCATTTGTTTTCTTTCTTTAAAACGTTCCATGCTCGGAGGTGTTGGAAAGTAGTTGTATTCTTAGAGTCCCATTTAGCCAAAGCAAGGTTGAGAATGTCCTACTCGTTACTCCCACTAGGAGGATTAGTATAAAATTGGTTATAAATACCGCTAAAGGTGTTGATGGTTTTGCTCATTTTACACCACTTGCCAGAGACGGAATCGATATCACGCATCGGGCCTTGCTCCATAAGCGAGTTAAATTTATCCGTTATCGCCTTCCAAAAACCGGTACCCGTTTGATTGTTCCCTAAATTTAAAAAAAAATTCCTTAGTAAAATAAAAAATAAATCTTTTTAAATTTAAATTAAAAAAATAAACTTTGGTTCATACCGACAATCGGACAAGTTGAGGACTTAACCCACGCAATTGCTAGCGCCTCCTCCTCTAATTTTGTCCAAGGTCTCGCCTTTGGTTTCGAACCACCTTTGGTTTCGACTACGATTTCAACCACCTTCCCCCTGTTTTTTTTGCGCTTGAGATTTTGAGGTGGCGATTTGGGACGACTTCTTCATCATCGTCAAGTGGAACCGAGGATGTTGGCGGTTGCGATTGGAATTGCGCTTGAGATTCAAACGAGTTGCGTAGAATCATTTGTGGGAGAGCTTGGTAATGTTGCATTTGTTGGAGTTGAGACATTTGTTTGAACGCGTTGGGTGATTGTTGGAAACCCGAAAAGGTAAATTACGGAGACACCCATGAAGGATCGATAGTCGGAGTGTAAGCGGGCGTCGAAAAAAAGTTAGCTTGATTCGGGTTCGGGTTGGGATTGTTTGGGTTGAACGGATTCATGATTTTATAAAAAGATAGAGTTTTTTTTATAAAAATGGATGAGAGAAGGGAGTAGTTGGGAGATTTAAGATAGAGTTAATTATAAAAAAGGTTGAGGTGGGGTGTTTATTTAAAGTGAAAAAATCTTCTTCTTTTTTTTTTTTTTTTAAATCTAGCCGTTATTCAACGGCACAAATTCAAAAAGGTGGCCCGTCGCATGCGTCATTGGGCCGACGGAGAAGACGGGACGGGGCAGGGGGCGGTGTGGGGGTGCGGGTGCGGCGCCAGGGCTCGCTGGGGCGGCGCCAGGGCTCGCTGGGGCGGCGCCAGGGCTCGCTGGGGCGGCGCCAGGGCTCGCTGGGGCAGGGCCGGCCCCCATACCAGGCACTCTTAGTTACAAAACCTAATCCAAATAAAAAATTTAAATCGTGCATTTCATTCCAATGGATGCTTAAAAATGGCAGGTTTTGAGATCTTGAAGAGAGAAATATAGAATAAATCAACTGACGCATCTTTTGGTTACCAATTCTGGTAGCTATATATGGACTTCGATGTTTTTTAATGATAAATTTTTACTTAACATCTGGCATGAAATTGAGTTACCAAAAATCAGAACTTTTTGGTATTGGGGTTGGGAATAGGGCGGTACAAAATGTGGCTAACATTATAAACTGTAAAGTGGGGGAATTTTCATGTATATATTTGGGTCTTTTAGTCGGAGCACTGGAAATGGGTAGTTGAGTGTCTAAAGTCTAGACTCTCGAAGTGGAAAACTAAAATGTTATCCTTGGGGGGGGGGGGGGGGGAGGGGTAACTTTACTAAAATCTGTCTTGTATAGCCTGCCATTATGCTTCTTTTCTTTATATAACTCCTAGAGGTGTTTTAAATACCTTAGAGGCTTTAAGGAGAAGATATATTTTTTAGGGGGGGGGGGGGGGGGAATGAGGATAAAGAAAAAATGAACTGGGTTTGTTGGGAAAGGGTAACGGGCCGATTGATAAGGATGGACTCAGTCTGGGATCATTAAGGGACATGAACGTAAGCTTATTACTAAAATGGTGGTGGAGGTATAAAAATGAAAAAAAAGGGTTGTGGAGAAAGGTAATTGATGCCATACATTATCAAGAACGGTTACGGTCATATTTACCAATTAAAGAAGGTATAACGGGGGTATGGAATGGAATTAACAAAATGGGTAAGGAATTGTTGAAACAAAATGTAAATGTTATCTTGTTAATCAAAGGAAACATTGGGAGGGGTGATGAGGTCAGATTTTGGATTGATTGGTGGCATGAAGATAGTCCGTTAATGGACCGTTTTCTGGCACTTTTCAATCTAGAAAATACAAAAAATGCAACAGCTCAAATGCGATAAAGGAATTGGGATTGGAAGCGAGAGATACGGGGCTCTAGAGAACAAGAGGAATGGATGAAATTACAACAAGTGGTCGATGGTTTGTCAAGGCTGGATGGACAAGACAAGTGGGTGTGGTCTCTTGACTCGGGTGGAGTCTTCTCAGTTGTATCATGTCGGGAGGCTTTCAGCAAACAGGCGACCCCGTTTTTTCCATATGAACGTGTTAAATGGGTACCGAAGAAGATTATTATCTTCGCGTGGAGGGCTGAACAGGATCATCTTGCTACACTGAAGAACTTACAAAAGAGGAACTTGCTACACGGTTCAAGTATGTGTCGTTTGTGCGGCGATAGAGAGGAAGATGCAAATCATATATTTACGGAGTGCATCGTGGCGACTTTAACATGGCAAAGGATCAATATATGGATGAAAATCCCACCGATTTATGCGTTTAATTTTCGAGATCTCATTCAGATGTATATAAATGTCAATGGGCTGGAACAAAACAAGAGACTGGTACAAACGGTTGTACTGACGACATGCTGGGTTGTATGGAAAGCTCGGAACGATGTGATTTTCAATGGCAAAAGATTTTCGGGGAATGGAATATTTGGGGAAATACAATCTTTGGCGTTCATATGGGTTAAACATAGATCGAAGGGAGTGTAAGTCGATTGGGAGAAGTGGGTGAATTTCAATATATAGGATATATAAAAATTTGTGGGTGTGAGTGGGTGGTTTTAGGCTCGGTAATCTTTTTCTTCTGTTTTGAATGTAATATATGGGTGAGGAATAGTGGTGATGACTGCTTGTATACTAATGTCTCACTGGTATCTTTCAGTCTGTAACAATTTTTGGTGATGATTAATGAAGTATTTTTTTCTGTTAAAAAAAAGATAGTGTGTCGTAAATGGGCCCCCACACCGACAAACCTCTGAAAAGACTAAGGCTACGGAGCGGAAATAAATGTTATCTTCCATTATGTGATGGTTACCAAAACTTTGTCAAAAAGATCCGTCGGTAGAACTTATTTATTTGTGTCGCAGTGAGTAAGCTCCTGGTTTGCTTTGTCCCGAATACTCTT
>JARYGA010039119.1:0-16262 GCA_030545235.1 Helianthus tuberosus | reverse complement strand
TATGGGTAATCGTGGACCGTCTGACCAAATCTGCACACTTTTTGTCGTTCAAGGAGAAAGACAACACTAGCGAGCTTACTGAGCTGTACCTTAGAGAGATTGTCGCACGTCATGGAGTGCCCCTCTCGATTATCTCTGATAGAGATGGAAGATTCGTGTCAAGGATTTGGCAGTCCTTCCAAGAAGCCTTTGGTTCTCAGTTGAACCTGAGTACTGCATTCCATCCGCAGACAGGTGGCCAGAGCGAGCGGATGATTCAAACGTTGGAAGACATGTTACAAGCTTGCGTAATGGATTTGGGTGGTAGTTGGGACACTCACTTACCCTTGGTAGAATTCTCGTACAACAACAACTACCATGCAAGTATCCAAGCTGCACCGTATGAAGCTCTCTATGGACACAAGTGTCGATCACCGCTATGCTGGGCAGACGCGGGTGATAGACAACTTGTTGGTCCTGAATTGGTTCAAGAGACGACTTATAAGATTACACAGATCCGAGAGCACATAAAGGCGGCTCATGATCGACAAAAGAGTTACGCGGATCAAAGGAGGAAACCTCTGGAGTTTGAGGTAGGAGATATGGTTTTGTTAAAAGTTTCACCCTCGAAAGGTGTAGCACGCTTTGGGAAGCTTGGGAAGTTGAACCCAAGATACATTGGACCGTTCAGAATCCTGGAGAGGATTGGTTTTGTAGTTTACAAGTTGGATCTACCTGCAGAACTAAATGGCGTTCATGATACATTTCATGTATCTAACCTGAAAAAGAGTCCAACTCAAGAAACAGTTGTCATACATGCCGATGAAGTCCACATTGACGACACACTCCACTTTACTGAAGAACCTGTTGAGATTACTGATTGGAAGGTTAACAAGACGCAACGGAGTAGTGTTAAACTCGTCAAGGTTTGTTGGAATGCGCGACACGGCCCAGAGTTCACTTGGGAGCGTGAGGATCGTATGAAAGAAAAATACCTACATTTGTTCCCCAAGACCCCTGCAACTAGTAGCAGCACTAAAATTTTCGGATGAAATTTTCTTAACAGGGGGAGAATGCGACAACCCTCATAAAACCAGATATCCGTACAATTAATTAATTATGATTAAGTGCTTAATAACTGTGCTGTATTACTTAACTACTTTCTGATTACTGCATCATACTTACATGTGCATCACATATTACATAATGTCACATCATTATCACATACAAACTATATTGACATACATGATGCACAAAGCACAGTTAACGGATAAAGCAGAAATATGCTGACAGGGTTCAGTACATAGACATGCAGTGTTTTGGAGCCCAGTATGGGCCAGGGACAAGGTACTACACTAGTATGGTGTGTAGGGAAGTAAGGACCATAAAACTGCGTCACTAGGTGATATTTTAAGTGCCGGAAAGTGCCCGAAACCCACATAAAGTGCAGAATTCTGCATTTTCAGCAAAATTCGGCTTTTTAACAAGCTAGTTGCATGAAAAAATTTGATTAAATGGTCCTGAATGCTTTCCTAAGTCTCGGGAATTAAAAGTGTCACAAAAAGTAACATAAAGATCATTAAACGGACTAGCTTGACACTTTAACGAACCGGTATCTAACCGAACAACCGGACATTACCCGGAACACCAAAATATTGCTAGAAGCATTGTTTTATTATTTTTGAACTAGTTATGATCCCCGAACACCCTAACACACTATATATGTCACACCCCCAAAATCCACCTGCGGAGTATCACCGCTTGGGAGCGTGACTGACCAGGATCAAGCCACCAATCATATAGAACAATGTATAAAGTAACAGTAATTGCAATTTAATCAAACCAATCCATATGAGAGGTGTTCCAAAACATAAATATGTTATCACTGTTTAGCGGAAGCGTATAAATAAACCCAACACAATAAAGTGTGAAATGTCATAATGTCTAATCAAGTATTCACGATCCTTGTCCACAACGACTGCGCCTCCCGTGCAAGCTCCATAAGTACCTAAGGTCCTGCAAGGCATGTAACAGAGGATCAACAACTAGTTGAGCGAGTTCACAGAAAGTAAATGCGTAATAGTAAGTTCGTATGTAACATGTGGCTCTACTGGGCCGATAGTACGTTCTATTGGTGGGGGCTTCCCATGTTATATATATCCCCTAGACTATTCGTAATCATAAGTATCCTTCCCAATCCGAGGATAGTAGTAAGTATAGGTTTACGCAGGTTTTATGTAAGTGCCCTTCCCAACCGAGGACAGTACGTAGCGAGTACGTAGGTTTAGCGCTGGCGTCCTTCCCAATCCGAGGACGGTAGTACGTAGGTTTAGCACTGGCGTCCTTCCCAATCCGAGGACGGTAGTACGTAGGTTTTACGTAGGTTTAGTGCTGGTGTCCTTCCCAATCCGAGGACAGTACGTAGGCTTTGCGTAGAATTTGGCACAGGCATCCTTCCCAATCCGAGGATCGTGGTAAGTAGTCTAGTGTTGATGTAAGTGCAAGTAATCATTCAATCCCATTCCCAACCCACCGGGGAATCCCATGCCTTGGTAAGAGTGTGAACTCACCTTGATTTGCTCGGTATGCTAAGTATGTGCTCAAGGTAAATCAATCACGTCCTAAAGTAGGCACGTATACATAATTAGTTTGTAGTCACAAGGTACACGTATAAGCATGTAGTACGTATTCGCATACACACAAGTCATGTATATCATTTAACAGCAGTCAGATATTCCAGTTAACACTTAACAGGATTAACTCAAGTTACAGCACAGCTCGGCGAAACACATATATTGACGAAACACATATCGGCGAAACACAATAGTTGGCGAAACACATGCTTTGGCGAAACACGTCTGTTTCGTCGAGGTCTCCTTCGGCGAAACAGAACTTCTAATTCGTCGATGACTCTTGGCGAAATACATTCTGTTTCGCCGAGAGTTCTGTTTCGTCGAAGGTCTGTTTCGCAGACATCAGTTACATCAGAAACGAATAACACATAACCCTAATCACTCTAGCAGCCGTCAACAATAGCAGAAATCATATGAAGGTCAATGTGCATGTAAAAATCATCATAACTCAATCATCCAAGAATTATCGCCTAGCATAAACCCTAGTTTATGTGTTTTACATATCAACATACAACATCATATCATCAATCCCTATCAAGATACTAATGTAATCGGAATTAGGCCATAATAACAATATTCAGAACCGAGCATTCGTTTGTATTAGGTTTCGCATAGCATTGTATATATATTCTACTACATCTTACATATTGAAACCTATATCAACATCAACATACTCTTATCACAGCAATAACACATATCCATCACATATCCAAACATGAATCGAGATAATACAGAAACATGAAATCGATTAACAACACATACTAACCGATTAGAGATAAACAAACACGGATTCAAGAGCTAGGAATGATGGTAAACGATGGTTGTTGCCGTCGCACAAAAGGGAGAGTGTTCTAGGGTTTCCTGATTGCCTAACTTGTGAAACTAAACCCGTTTCACGTAAGTATTCACGAAATAACGTTCTGGGCCGTACTGGGCTTTCGGCGAAACTGGGCCGGCGAAACAGTCTGTTTCGTCGAGTTCGGTTTGGCGAAACATGCTTGTTTCGTCGAGTATGTTCATGGCGAATCACAACTCTGTTTCGTCGAGTTGTTTCATATGTTCAGTAGTTTATGTTATTTCAAATACACTAAGTCTCATGCTATAATATCAACACATAACCAAGCAAACATAATACTTTTATTATCACACAAAGTGTATCGTTACAAATCAGACGAGTCAAACAACTAGACAGTCAAAGTCAACGTGCAATAAATGCGAATAAAGAATGTCGGAAACTCGAGTTGTCACATTATCCCCAACTTGAAACAAATTTCGTCCCGAAATTTAGCATGCGGTTACTGAGGAAGCTAGGTGAGTTGTATCGTTTACTGGTTTTCCTAGGGTGTCACATCATCCCCCCGTTGATTTGGAATTTCGTCCCGAAATTCTGAAGTTGTAGCTTCAGCCTCAGTAGTGGTTGCACGTTTTCCGAATAATTGGGGATACTTGAGTTCCATTTGATCTTCTCGTTCCCAGGTATACTCTGGGCCACGACGGGAGTTCCAACGAACTCGTACAAGAGGGATTCTCGTGTTCTTGAGGACCTTAACATCCCGGTCCGTGATTTCAACAGGTTCCTCGACGAAGTGCAACCGTTCGTCGATAGTGAGTTCCTTCAAGGGAACTATGTGGGTCTCATCTGACGTACACTTCTTCAGATTGGACACGTGAAAGACATTGTGAACTGCACTGAGTTCAGGTGGTAAGTTCAGTCTGTAGGCCACTTTGCCTATTTTCTTTGTGACTTCGAAAGGTCCGTCATAACGCGGATTGAGCTTGCCTCGTTTGCCAAAACGAACCACACCTTTCCAGGGTGAAACTTTAAGTAGCGCTCGATCCCCAACTTGGAATTCGAGTAGTTTCCTGTCTAAATCAGCGTATGCTTTCTGACGGTCGCGTGCTGCCGCCATGCGTTGTCGTATTTGTGAGATCTTTTCTGTAGTATCGACTACCATTTCTGGTCCTGTGATTTGACTATCTCCCACCTCTGCCCAACAGAGAGGTGACCGGCATTTACGCCCGTACAATGCCTCGAATGGAGCAGCTTTAATGCTGGTGTGGTAACTGTTATTGTATGAAAATTCCACAAGTGGCAGATGTTTCTCCCAATCATTGCCAAAATCAATTACGCATGCCCGAAGCATGTCTTCTAGAGTTTGAATAGTGCGCTCAGACTGCACATCGGTCTGAGGATGATACGCCGTGCTCATGTCTAAACGAGAGCCAAAAGATTTATGCATTGCCTGCCACAGTTCCGAAGTAAAACGTGCGTCACGATCAGAGATGATGGAGGTGGGCACCCCGTGCCTCGAGACCACTTCTTTTAAGTAAACGTCTGCTAAGGTAGAGAACTTGTCTGTTTCTTTGATAGCCAAGAAGTGAGCAGACTTTGTGAGCCGATCCACGATCACCCAAATAGTATCATTTCCGCGCTGAGATCTAGGTAGGCCAGTAACAAAATCCATGGAAATTTGCTCCCATTTCCATTGTGGTATCTCAGGTTGTTGGAGTGGTCCTGACGGTTTCTGATATTATGCCTTGACTCTCGCACAAGTCAAGCATTTGCTAACGTATGTGGCTATGTGGGCCTTCATGCTAGGCCACCAGTATGTAGTCTTAATATCGTGGTACATTTTATCCGCACCAGGGTGTACCGAGTAGCGAGACTTGTGAGCTTCATCCATTACCAGCTCGCGTAAGTTGCCGTACAGTGGGACCCAAATGCGTCCTGTTACGTAATAAGCACCATCTTCCTTCTGTTCTAAGCGTTGCCTTGAGCCGCGTAAGGCTTCTGCCCTGACGTTTTCTGGTTTCAATGCTTCCACCTGAGCATTTCGTATCTGGGAAGGAAGACTAGACTGTATAGTGAGTTGTAAAGCTCGTACGCGCTTAGGCGCGGTGTCCTTTCGACTGAGGGCGTCAGCCACAACATTGGCTTTGCCTGGGTGGTACCTGATTGAGCATTCGTAGTCATTTAACAGTTCAACCCATCGTCGTTGTCGCATATTCAGTTCCTTCTGTTTGAATATATGTTCGAGGCTTCTGTGGTCAGTGTAGATAGCACATTTGGTACCGTACAAGTAGTGTCGCCATATCTTAAGTGCAAAAACAACCGCTCCCAGCTCTAGGTCGTGCGTCGTATAATTCCGTTCGTGAATCTTAAGTTGGCGCGAAGCATAAGCAATAACTTTATCCCTCTGCATCAATACACATCCAAGACCTTGGATAGATGCGTCGCAGTAGACTACGAAATCGTCCGTGCCTTCAGGCAGTGAGAGGATAGGTGCGCTACAGAGTCTATCCTTTAAGTGTTGGAATGCTGTTTCCTGTGCATTCCTCCAACGATAAACAATACCCTTCTGCGTCAGTAGTGTAAGTCGCTGAGCAATCCTTGAGAAGTCTTTGATGAACCTCCTATAATAACCCGCCAAACCCAAGAATTGGCGTATTTCTGTTGGTGTACGAGGCGCAGGCCAGTTCTTGATCGAATCCACCTTGGATGGATCCACATGAATCCCATCCTCGTTTACCACGTGGCCTAAGAAGTGGACTTCACGAAGCCAGAAATCACATTTAGAAAACTTGGCGTATAGCTGTTCCGTTCGTAGAAGTTCCAGTATAAGTCGTAAGTGCTGCTCGTGTTCCTCCTGACTTTTCGAATAAATCAGGATGTCGTCGATGAAAACAATGACGAATTTGTCGAGGTAGGGTTTGCACACCCTGTTCATAAGATCCATAAATACGGCAGGCGCATTCGTTAACCCGAATGGCATGACCATAAACTCGTAGTGGCCGTAGCGAGTTCTAAATGCTGTTTTAGAGACGTCCTCATCCCGGACTCTCAGCTGATGGTACCCTGACCTTAAGTCTATCTTGGAGTAGTAGCTCGACCCTTGCAGCTGGTCGAATAAATCATCTATGCGCGGAAGAGGATAACGATTCTTGATCGTCACCTTGTTGAGTTCACGGTAGTCTATACACATCCTGAACGTACCGTCTTTCTTCTTTACGAATAACACTGGGGCTCCCCAAGGCGAAGAGCTAGGACGTATAAAACCCTTTTCCAAGAGTTCTTGTAGCTGCTTTGACAGTTCTTCTAATTCAGTGGGAGCCAAACGATAAGGAGCTCGAGCTATGGGTGCTGCTCCCGGAGCGAGCTCGATCTGAAATTCAACCTGACGATGAGGCGGTAACCCGGGTAACTCTTCTGGAAATACTTGAGGAAAATCGCGTACCACCGAAATATCCTCAATCTTTTTCTCTTTCTTCGATGTATCCGTAACGAGAGCTAAAACAGCTGTGTGGCCCTTTCGTAAACACTTCTGAGCCTTCAGGAAGGAAATGATACCACTCACGACACCACTCTTGTCGCCTTGAACTTCGAGAGGTTCTTTACCAGAACGGGGAATACGAATGATCTTCTCCCTGTATAGTATCTCTGCTTGTTGTTGGGATAGCCAATCCATACCGATGACAATGTCGAAACTACTCAGAGTTATAGGGATGAGATCGATGGAGAAAGTCTGACCAGCGAGGATAAGATTACAACCCTGAACTATGTGTGTGGCCTCTAAACTTTTACCGTTAGCTAACTCTACGACATGTTTAGTGTTCAAACGTGTTGGTGCGCGTTTAAGCATTTGGCTAACTTTCAGAGACATATAACTGGTATCCGCACCCGAATCAAATAGTACAGTAACATAAAAGTCGTCGAGGAGAAACTTACCCATAACCACATTGGGATCATTCCTGGCATCACCCTGCCCAATCACAAATGCTCGTCCCCTTGCGCCGTTGTTCCCATCATTGTTGTTTCCCCCGTTGTTGTTGTTCCCATTGCCCTGGTTGTTGTTGTTGTTCTGGTTTCGGTTTAGCTGAGGGCAGTGTCTTTTGAAGTGACCTTCGGCGCCACACTGAAAACATCCTTTGTTACCCTGTTGCTGATTCTGCCGTGCTTGCTGCTGCGGCTGATTCTGATTTACAGGCTGTGGGCTCCTACAATCCTTGGCCTCATGGCCCGTCCTGAAACACCTTTGACAACGACCCCTGTTACACTGGCCATTGTGGTGCTTGTTGCAGATGTTGCACTTTGGGAGGTTCCCTCGATAACCACCCTGCTTGTGACTGCCCGAAGAGTGCTGACTAGGGCTCTGGTAGTTGTCAGTCTTTCGTTGCTGAACTTGGGGCTGAACTGAAGCTGATCCCTTGCTGGAATCCCCCTCCCATTTTCGCTTGCTGTCACTGGGAGTAGCAGGAGTAACCGAAGTAGTAGCTGTAGGGGTAGCGTTGATGCGTTTGGGCAACCGGTTCTGCTCCACCGCTTGATCAGTGAGACGGTGAGCCAACTGAACAACCTGCTGGTAAGTGGCATGATTTGCTGAAGTCACATGACTCTGGATCTCTGGCACCAGACCCTTAAGATAAAGTTCAATACGCTTGTCCACCAGAGTAGGACACAGTAATGCAAGCTCATTCGATCTCTTGGTATACGCTTCGATCTCAGACCCCGTCATCTTGAGGTTGAAAAACTCGACTTCCAGCTTATGAATATCATCTCTACTGCAGTATTCCTCCTTGATCATCTCTTTGAAATTGTTCCATGGGGTGGCGTTAGCAGCAACCAACCCCAGTATTTGGACCTGTGCTTTCCACCATGTGAGGGCTAAACCTTCGAGGGTACCGGTAGCATACTTCACCCTGCGTGCCTCAGGACATTCACACATTTCAAATACTGACTCCAGCTTTTCAAACCAGTGCAGGAGGCCTACGGCTCCCTCAGTGCCGCTGAAAGTGGTTGGACGACAGTCCATGAAAGTCTTGAAAGTGCAAACAGGTGCTTGACCTGTTGTGTAAAAGAATTTGGACAAGTTTAAACACGAGAGTTGATTTAGGAATATAGGATCTAAGGATCCTTGTGTGAGTTGTAACTGCAGGGTATACCTCCTGCTTGTGCGGCTGCAACTGCCGCAGTAACTCGTTCGTTAATGAGGGCCGTCAACTGGTCCTGAGTCATGTTGATACGTCCAGACATGATCTTCATAGTAAAGATAACGTAAGTGAGATAGGTTCGCGAATAGTGCGATGACAGAAGAGAGTGAGCACACAAGTGTTCTCATGCAACAACAATTAGTGAGCATTGTAATCTAAGCATACCACGAGCAAAGTTCTATATAGTTCTAGCATGTAGGCAATAAACATAAACCTTATTACCTAGGATGTTGAGTCTTGCACGAGGAGCGAAGCGTCGTTGTGGATCGTTGAGAGCACTGTTCCGGTTATAGTCTGGTTTTAATAAAATCGTTTTCCCCATATTAAAACCAAGTTTTCTATAACCTGGCTCTGATACCAATCTGTCACACCCCCAAAATCCACCTGCGGAGTATCACCGCTTGGGAGCGTGACTGACCAGGATCAAGCCACCAATCATATAGAACAATGTATAAAGTAAAAGTAATTGCAATTTAATCAAACCAATCCATATGAGAGGTGTTCCAAAACATAAATATGTTATCACTGTTTAGCGGAAGCGTATAAATAAACCCAACACAATAAAGTGTGAAATGTCATAATGTCTAATCAAGTATTCACGATCCTTGTCCACAACGACTGCGCCTCCCGTGCAAGCTCCATAAGTACCTAAGGTCCTGCAAGGCATGTAACAGAGGATCAACAACTAGTTGAGCGAGTTCACAGAAAGTAAATGCGTAATAGTAAGTTCGTATGTAACATGTGGCTCTACTGGGCCGATAGTACGTTCTATTGGTGGGGGCTTCCCATGTTATATATATCCCCTAGACTATTCGTAATCATAAGTATCCTTCCCAATCCGAGGATAGTAGTAAGTATAGGTTTACGCAGGTTTTATGTAAGTGCCCTTCCCAACCGAGGACAGTACGTAGCGAGTACGTAGGTTTAGCGCTGGCGTCCTTCCCAATCCGAGGACGGTAGTACGTAGGTTTAGCACTGGCGTCCTTCCCAATCCGAGGACGGTAGTACGTAGGTTTTACGTAGGTTTAGTGCTGGTGTCCTTCCCAATCCGAGGACAGTACGTAGGCTTTGCGTAGAATTTGGCACAGGCATCCTTCCCAATCCGAGGACCGTGGTAAGTAGTCTAGTGTTGATGTAAGTGCAAGTAATCATTCAATCCCATTCCCAACCCACCGGGGAATCCCATGCCTTGGTAAGAGTGTGAACTCACCTTGATTTGCTCGGTATGCTAAGTATGTGCTCAAGGTAAATCAATCACGTCCTAAAGTAGGCACGTATACATAATCAGTTTGTAGTCACAAGGTACACGTATAAGCATGTAGTACGTATTCGCATACACACAAGTCATGTATATCATTTAACAGCAGTCAGATATTCCAGTTAACACTTAACAGGATTAACTCAAGTTACAGCACAGCTCGGCGAAACACATATATTGACGAAACACATATCGGCGAAACACAATAGTTGGCGAAACACATGCTTTGGCGAAACACGTCTGTTTCGTCGAGGTCTCCTTCGGCGAAACAGAACTTCTAATTCGTCGATGACTCTTGGCGAAACACATTCTGTTTCGCCGAGAGTTCTGTTTCGTCGAAGGTCTGTTTCGCAGACATCAGTTACATCAGAAACGAATAACACATAACCCTAATCACTCTAGCAGCCGTCAACAATAGCAGAAATCATATGAAGGTCAATGTGCATGTAAAAATCATCATAACTCAATCATCCAAGAATTATCGCCTAGCATAAACCCTAGTTTATGTGTTTTACATATCAACATACAACATCATATCATCAATCCCTATCAAGATACTAATGTAATCGGAATTAGGCCATAATAACAATATTCAGAACCGAGCATTCGTTTGTATTAGGTTTCGCATAGCATTGTATATATATTCTACTACATCTTACATATTGAAACCTATATCAACATCAACATACTCTTATCACAGCAATAACACATATCCATCACATATCCAAACATGAATCGAGATAATACAGAAACATGAAATCGATTAACAACACATACTAACCGATTAGAGATAAACAAACACAGATTCAAGAGCTAGGAATGATGGTAAACGATGGTTGTTGCCGTCGCACAAAAGGGAGAGTGTTCTAGGGTTTCCTGATTGCCTAACTTGTGAAACTAAACCCGTTTCACGTAAGTATTCACGAAATAACGTTCTGGGCCGTACTGGGCTTTCGGCGAAACTGGGCCGGCGAAATAGTCTGTTTCGTCGAGTTCGGTTTGGCGAAACATGCTTGTTTCGTCGAGTATGTTCATGGCGAATCACAACTCTGTTTCGTCGAGTTGTTTCATATGTTCAGTAGTTTATGTTATTTCAAATACACTAAGTCTCATGCTATAATATCAACACATAACCAAGCAAACATAATACTTTTATTATCACACAAAGTGTATCGTTACAAATCAGACGAGTCAAACAACTAGACAGTCAAAGTCAACGTGCAATAAATGCGAATAAAGAATGTCGGAAACTCGAGTTGTCACAATATAATGCATCATATACTTAAAACACTAGACATTACACTTAACCTCCAACTAGTTATCCAAGTTACCATTCAAACTTACATTTACCCCCCCCCCCCTTGGTATTTACGGTCACAAGGACCCCACCACCATACCACAAAGATTTGTTTCTTTATTTTATTGGATCCTTGCTTGATTTAGTTGCCAAAATATTGAGAGGTGATGATAATAAGTATGGCTTGTAATCTCTAAAGATCATCACATTCTTTCACACTTCAACTCATCACTCATCTCTCTCACTCTCGTCCTCTCCCTCTCGGCCTAGATAGTGCCGCCACCACCACCACCACCTTACATCCATCCTCCAACTTCATTCATCTAGTCTCAAGTACTCCCAAGTGTGTAAGAAGGTGTCTTATGAAGCTTGGTGCTCTTGAATCTTGAAGAACCTCCATCAAATTGCTTTCATCCACCATTTTCATCATCTTTTTCTTCAAGTATTCTTCCCTAGCTTAGAGCTAGTAGTAAGACTCTCACAACCCTTTGATACTTCTAATTTTGACTTGTTAAAAGATGTGTTATGTTATAATTCACAAGAACCCTAAAAGAACATAATCTTGAATCATGAACTTGAAGCTTACATATGATGAAATCTTGAGAAATAATGTTGATTAGAGCATGCATGACATTTGATTGTTATTTTCTTGAGATTATGATGTTGATCTTCATAAGGAGCTTGCTAGATTGTGATTAAACACATGATCTAGCAAGTTAGTGGATGATTATGTGTTAACACAAGAAGATCATCCTCATATATATGCAAGAACTTGAAAATAATATGATTTCTTGAAAAATAATAAATAAAGTGAGCTAGTAATCTTATGAATCTAAGACTCATGAATGATTTTCCAAGAAAACCAAGTTCAAAATATGATTTTTAGTAGAACTTGATTCTTACTTAAAACTACACTATTTTTGATAAAAAAAAAACAAGTGTAGAGATACTAGAGAAACAAGAAGATGTTATGAATAAACATTTTGTAGAATATATTTACAAGTTGTAAACACCTAAATTCTTTAAGAATGAGATTTGTAAAGTAATAAACGCACTTTATAGGGTAACTAAGTCTACTAAACATGCTACCAAGTTACTACAAGTTTTTAATAAAAGATCAAGTTCATGTTGTTATGTAAAGTGTATAGTTTTTGCACTTGGTAAGAATAATATTGTTTAGGGTTGATTGTTGATTATTGTGTGTTGATTTTTGAAAAGAAAATGATACGCTTATATAGCATGGACACCTCCATTTTCAAAGGAAACTATGGCAAAATTTTCTAAAAATATAAACACTTAAAGAAATATTTTCTAACAAATATTTACTAGTGCATTTTAACTATGGTTTTCAATACGAACCTTGCCATAATTTTTTGTAACAAAATACAAGTATTGGAGGTTGATTTTTATGAATAAAAATGGATAAATATATATTTGGAATTTATATTTACATTTAAGACGCATGTGTGATTCTTTGTATATTTTTGTGAACTAGTTACATTATTTAAGGACTTAAAATAATATAACTTAACAAAGTACCGTGAAATTTACCATCCAAAACAATATCGTTACACATATATTTTTGGTAAATATTATTTTGGGTACGAGAAAAGAAAATATGATTTTCGTAAATATTACAAAGTTGTATCATATTTTTGGAAATAAAAATATATTTTCCTAGTATATTTAGAAGATATATGATTTTTGGGAAAAATATATATTTTCTGGACAATACATTATTTTTGGGACAAATGAGTTTAAATATATTTTCTAAAGTGAAACTTGGAAATATATTATTTCGGAAAATACAAATACAATAATACAAATACACATGTATAAGATACCCCATCCTTGGGAAGGAAATATGAAAATAAATACTTGAGAAGTATTGATACAAAATGTTGTTTAAACAATTATTCAAAAACCAAATATAATTTGAGGTTAAAATAATTATTATTTTAACCAGAATTATAACTTGGAATAATATCGGGAACATAAGAAACGTAACTCAAAAACGTAAATACTAAGCAAAGGCACTACCCATTCGTCTAATAGATATTAGTACACTGTAGGTAGTCGTGTTTGCTGAGGAGATTTGAGTGCCAGTACTAAAGATGCAATACCGTGAGTTCATGTCCCCCTTTTCTTTTAACTGTTTTTAGTTTTATACGTCGGGGGTGAAATACATGTTACGGGTATTACAAACTTTTATACATGGTATGGTTAGCTAAGGAGGGTTACTACTAGATCATGTGAAGGGTGGGTATAACACTTAAGGCCATTAATCCTCGTCGTAGGACCGAGTTACATGAGTGATATATCTATTTGGTTGTAGCGAGCCCAAACCCATGGGGACCAGGGTAGCCCATAGTGGTGACTATGTCTTCCAGCCAGAAGCCCGGTACAAATATGCTATGTTTGAGTTTTCATACACCATTTCACACATACCACTAGCTTTGCAACCCATTGGTGATCTCTTTTTCCTTATTGCTACATACCAGGGACATACATTAATACAGACATACTTTAAAGGTTTATTCATACACTTACATATGAACTCGCTCAACTTTCGTTGTTATTTTTAAACTACATGTATTTCAGGGAACTAGGTGATTTGGCAGGTGTATGCATGTGTTTCAAGCTGCGTTTAAATAAAAGATGTCATCCGAGGTAGTAGAGTTTAGAAGATGTGTCCTATTCCTGGACGGGATACATGTTTCTAAACCCAGTTTTATTTACGATCTCTTGTCGAGTCTTGATGAACTCATTTGAATATGTTGTGGTTTGTAACTTAAGTTTGGTGTCAACTTTTCAAACAAGTATGTTGTGGTATTTTCTAAACTAAATTAATGGATGAATATCTTTTGGTTTTTATCATATAGCATTGTTATGATTGAATGCTATGGTTTTAAGAGGTCACACCAATAACCATGCTTCCGCAAAAGTCAGGGTGTGACAGATATTGTCCGACAGATGATTGAAAGATTTTGTTATCTAAAGATTGAGTTAAATAGATTTGGAATTCACAAAGACAGAGAAGATTTTGTTGATAAACTTGTCGAGGTGTTACCGCATGAGGAAGATGGGAAAACTTTTGTGATTGTGTTGAAAAATGATGCTAAATGATGAAATAACATTGGATGGTTTGATAGAGAAACTGGAAGGACATGACCTGGAGTTACAAAAACAAAATAAAATGACCAGTTCCAATTACCAGCAGAATGTTGATCTATATTACCGTAGAGGTTTGCTGCAGAACAATCAGATATAAGCACTAAAGATTGGTAAAACATTTAGCGTTGACAATTCTGGTGATTCATCCAAAAGCAAATCTCCAAGTTATGATCTAGGATATCATTCATCTTCTGCACCATCCAAACCCAATCAGAGTCAGGACTGGAAAGGTTCTTCTCATTTGAACATTGAGTTTTCTAGACAACACATGAGTTTCTTAGCTTCTATTTTTAGGGTCATATGAAGGTCTGGTTGCAGGAAAGATCGGAAATCCAAATATGACAAAAGAGGATTACGATCAAGTTGACCCAGAAGAGATGGAGCTCATGGATATTCGCTGGTGCATGGCAAGCGTCATCAGGAGGGCTCAATGGTTCATGGAGATCACTGGTAGGAAATATTTGGAAGGTCCTGATATGAAGATAGGTTTCAACAAAGCGAAAGTTACATGTTTCAAATGTAAACAAAAGGAGCAATTTAAAAGAGAATGTACAAACAACAAACCTGATGATAGCGTGAATCCTTTTCATGAGGATTACTACAAAAAGGCTATCTATCATCACAACAACGAGCAACCGACAAGAAAGCAGATTGAAGAAGGATCATCCAAAGAAAAGAAACAAGCTATGGTGACAACTCATGATGATGAAGAGTTTAATTGGAATGATTATTTTAAAAAAGATGATAACATGGTTATTTGAGTCATGTATACGATGCTTACAAAGAAGCAAGGTGGGCAAAAAGATAGGATGTTGATAGAGAGTGTTATGTTGATTCGAAAGGGAATCCGATAGTTGATCCAGATGAGGTAGATTTTGAAGCATTAGTTGTTGCAATTCCAACTATTAGAGTTTGGTGTCGAGGGCTCAAAGAGATTCCAAAGTACCGAGAAAAGGTAGAACAAGAAATCAACAAGGTGATTTATGCTAGCTTAGAGAAGAAGAAGAAGACGGTAGAGGAAATAATCGATGTAAGTAGGAAGATGGTGAATGAAGTGAAGAAAGTTGGTGAAGAGAAAGCTGAGGAAGCTGTTGTTGAAAAACAACAAGAGAAGGAAGGGAATCAGAATCAAAAGGAAGAAGAAGTCAATGTGCCTAAAGCTGAGGTAACAAATCAAACTGATTCTTCTGTATCAATAAATAAATCTGATCAAACAACCGATGAGCAGTGCAAGAAATGTATGGAAACATGCAGAGCTTGTACTGAAAAGGATAAAAATCTAAAATCCAGAGATATTGAATTTGCTAAAATAGAAAATATTTTCAAAGAAAAATGTAATGAAATGTTAGAAAATGAGAAGTTTTTGAAACAGGAAAATTAAAAACTTACACAAAATGTTATAGTCTTGAAAAAGAAAACAAAATTTTGAAATAACAGTGTTTAGCTGAGTGCAACGAATGTATTCCAAAAGATGAAACTATTCAAGAGTTACAAAAAGAATATGACGAGATTAAATTATCGTATCACACGGTAAAAGAGGCATATGAAACTTTGAAGATTAGAGTTAAAAGTCTAGATGATCGTTTGTCTGCATGTCAAAAGACAACGAAATTTCTTGAAGCCAGATATGAAGGAAAACAAATAGTTTTGAATCAATATATTGATGATGTTGCAAAACTTAAACAAGAACTGGATGAAAAAGAAAAATTGGTTAATCAACTTCATAGCTACCATGCTTCATCATACATTTTAGAACATATTTTCAACATTACACCCAATGGAAAAGAGTTTGAAAAGAACTAAAAGGGGATTGGGTCATAATACCATCAGGTTCCACCACCGTTGGAGAATAATTATACATTCTATGATGGGGAGAAGGTGGAAAAAGCAATAAACATAGTTGACCAATTACCTAACAATATCGATGTGACTT
>JARYGA010039118.1:0-60983 GCA_030545235.1 Helianthus tuberosus | reverse complement strand
ATCACCAGTCAAAGGTGGAATCCCGCAATTGGGTGCTGATAGTGGAAATAAGATGAGCAAGTTATGATACTAAGAAAGAAGTCCTAATGTGATCTAAGGGCATGTTATAGTAAGACAGGCATAAATAGTGACCATTTTAATTATGAAGCTGTGATATTGTCTATTACTAACATCAAAATAATAGACTTAGTAAAATTCTACTTAAACGAAGACAAATCAGCTTTGGCCAGAAGTGTAATCATTTAAGTATGTGTGCAAAGTAATCGTGACAAATCAGCTTTGGCCAGAAATGAGACAATCACTTTAGTTATGCACTTGTCAAGCATGCTAAACATAAATGAATTAAATCAGCTTTGGCCAGAATTAAGACATTTCACATTTGTAATGCATACTCAACATAGCTTTTATAATACTTGAACAATAAATAGATGTATTAAATCAGCTTTGGCCAGAAATGATACATCAGAAGCTCATTCAAGTTAAGCTATTTTGGTTTTGTAAAATTATCTGAGTCTGATTAGTTAATTAAGTGTTAAAAAAACCAAGTATTTAATAGCAAACCACCTGTTAGCGCGGCGAGTTCGCTGGGGGGTGCAGGGGGACAGCGTGCCCCCGCACGGTGTTCGGGGCGGAGCCCCGAGCTGAAATTTAGTTCACATCAAACAGCCTAAGGTAATGAGGTTTCAAGTGAGGTCTCGAGTCAGGTCTCGAGTTAGGTCTCGACTGAGTTATGAAATCTCGAGTCAGTTATGAGGTCTCGAGTCGCAACCTTTGTCTCGAGTCGGAACCATGGTCTCGACTACTGTATTTTATGAGATCTCGAGTCATAATGAGGTCCCGAGTCGCAACCACGGTCTCGAGTTGTGAAGATTGAAGCCCTTTGTCGAGGTCTCAGTGGTCTCGAGTTGAGACCTTATGGTCTCGAGTCGAGACTGATGGTCTCGAGTCGTAATCTGATGGTCTCGAGCCCACTGTTAATAGCTGTTTATTGTGATAATAACTGAAAACTCGAACTTTTAGGGATTGTGGGATAATGTTTCCTGTTTTGTTGCTGATCTAAACTTATCAAAGATTTCAAAAATTATAACTGATTATCTATTAACAGTTTTCGAAGATTTTAATAGATAAAATTCAGATGAAAATCAGTAAAAACATCCACTAATCCAAATTATATTCCAAAACTTAAGGTTTCGAGTTTTCCTTAGAACAAAAGATGAACCCTAGAAAATTAAAACATAATTCTGGGATCCGAAACCTGAATTTTATGACTTTTATTAACAGATTTCGGATATTAATTTACCCATTATGGTTTCGGGTGACATGATTAAGCACCCCTTTCTTAAAAACCACTGATTTCGGCACAAGTAAAGCCGAAAACAGCCGTGATGTATATGGCTTTAAAACTTTTCTGTTTTCCAGATTATGATCCCAGAATGATGGATACGAAAACAGAACTAATTTATCAACATATGCTATGATACCACATGTTGACCAGTTCTGTTTAAACATGATGGAAAACATGACTTACATACCTGTTACAGCAGACATGCCAACAGAGAATCCAGTCAGAGATGCAGCCATTGAGTTCGACATACTTGTCAGGATGATCTGGTTCCTCCTTAGGGTGTAAGATTATGATGGTGATGAACCGAAACTAGGGAGAGAGAGCCGAGAATGATGTTATGATTATTGAGTTATGTGTCTAACCCTTTATCTCTCTAATAATCTCTTTATATATACACCCAAGAGGAAACCCAATTAGTTAATAAGGGTAATATGGTCCATCAACAATTACCAACTAATTATTAATAGGTTATTAATATATTTTGATCTATATAATATAAATGATTATAATGGCTACAAGATTAAATAATATAATGTTAATATATTTAATCTCACATAACTTTGGGTTGTAGGTGAAATTCTTTGGTATTTTCTTGATTGAATAGAAAAGATACATAGAGGAAATATATACACAAAGATTGAAACTACCTATGAGGTAAACACGGAAATACAAAATTGCCTACTAATTACATTAAAGTATAGAATATATTCCGTGAATATTGGTTGACTAATATCCTCCCGCAGTCGTAGCAGTAGCAGGTCGGATGCAGAGACTAGCTTTAAAACGATTAAATAATTGACGTGAGAGACCCTTAGTGAATATGTCTGCATACTGGTAGTCAGCAGGGACATGTAGCACTCGAATAGAGCCAAGCCGAACTTTTTCCCGGACAAAATGTATGTCGATCTCGACATGTTTGGTATGCTGGTGTTGGACCGGGTTTTGTGACAGGTACATGGCTGAGATATTGTCGCAGTAAATTATAGATGCTTGTTTAATTGGGACATGCAGTTCAAGAAGCAAGTTACGAAGCCATGTTAGTTTGGCATCCATATTAGCAACCCCTTTATATTCGGCTTCAGCGCTGGATCGAGATATGGTAGGTTGACGTTTAGAGGACCATGATATCTAGTTATCGCCGAGGAAGACACAATATCCTGAAGTGGATCTGCGAGTGTCAGGACACCCCCCCAGTCGGAATCAGAATAGGCAGTCAAATTAAATGATTTGGAGGGGGTTAAGTGAAGCCCATGATTTAGGGTTCCTTTGAGATATCTCTGTATACGCTTCATAAAGTTAAAGTGGGGCTCACGGGGTGCGTGCATAAAAAGACATACCTGTTGGACGGCGTATGCTATGTCGGGCCGTGTGATGGTGAGATATTGTAGGGCCCCGGCGAGGCTACGATAAAGAGTGCCGTCAGGTAGTAGTGTTCCAGCTTCTGCACTAAGTTTTTTTCCGGTATCGGTGGGAGTGGCTGATGGTTTACAATTTTGCATGTTGGCTCGTGAAATGATATCAGCCGCATAAGACTCTTGAGACAAAAATAACCCACCATTTTGAGTTGTAACTTGAATGCCTAGAAATTGATGTAAGTTCCCTAAATCTTTCATAGCAAATTCCTGAGACAATAATTTTATGAAATGTTGAAGTAGGGAAGTGTCAGAAGCTGTGAGCACAATATCGTCTACGTATAATAGTAAGTATGCCATTTGGTTTCCGCGATGATATATAAATAATGAGCTATCAGATATAGCACTTCGAAAACCGCAAGAAATAATGAAATTCGCGAACCTATGGTACCATGCCCTTGGTGCTTGTTTCAAACCATAAAGTGACTTTCGAAGGCGACACACGTGAGTAGGCCGATTCGAATCGACAAAGCCCGGTGGTTGAAACATATATACGGTTTCGTTTAAGTCACCGTGTAGAAACACGTTCTTAACATCGAGTTGATGGATGGGCTAATTTTTCGAGATAGCAAGGCTAAGAACCGTCCTGATTGTGTTGGGTTTAACAACAGGACTAAACGTTTCATCACAATCCACGCCCACTTGTTGTGATTTACCATTAACTACTAGTCGTGCTTTGTACCTTTCTAAGGTGCCATTTGCATGGTATTTATGTCGGAATAACCACATGCACCGAATGATGAGAGCATCCATAGGACGAGGCACCAATTCCCATGTGTGATTTTCTATTAACGCTCTATATTCATCGGTCATGGCATCGAACCAGTGAGGGTCGGTCATTGCTTGGGTGTGAGATTTTGGGATGGGGGAGATGTGCATTTGTTTTTGGGTGGTATCGACATGAAGGTTTAGTGGGACCTTTGGTTTGGTGATCCCGTGTTGGGAGCGTGTGACCATAGGGTGGCGAGGGGGTTGTATGGAGTCGGTTGATGTGGATACGGGTTCAGGTGAGTGTAGGTGATTCGGTGATGGTGGGGGGTGTTGGGATGTGGATGCGGGTGAGAGTGGTTCAGCGAAGGGGCTGTTGAAAGGTTGACTCGGGTTGGTGTAGGGGGTGGGCGACGTGTTGGTGGAATGGTTTGGCGTATTTGCGTGTGAGTTGGCATTGATATAGTTGGTATGCGTGGTAGTTGAAGGCTGAAAGATAAGTGGTGAAGGTTCATTGTCAAGGAATGAGTAGGTTTGAGGAGTGGTTTTGTATGTTTTGGAGAAAGGAAAATTATTTTCGTCAAATGTTACGTAACGGGACAGAATAATTTTTCTGGTTTGTAGGTCAAGGCATCGATATCCACGATAGTTGGGAGGGTAACCGAGAAACACACACGGACTAGCACGTGGTGCTAGTTTGTGAGGTTGGGTGGCGGTTTGGTTAGGAAAGCAGACGCATCCGAAGACGTGCAGGTGGTCATATGTAGGTGTTTTTAGGTAAAGAATAGTTGTAGGAGTGTTAAAGTTTAAGAGTTTAGAAGGTAGAATGTTGTGTAGATAAGTGGATGTGTGAAGAGCTTCGACCCAATACGTGGGTGGCATGGAAGCATGAGTTAAAATGGACCGAATTAAATCATTAATTCGTCTAATCATGCGTTCAGCCTTGCCGTTTTGTTGTGACGTGTGTGGGCACGAAAAAAGAAACTGAAGTCCGTGGTCCGAAGCAAACGATTTGAAGTTATTATTGTCAAACTCTCCTCCCATATCACACTGTAAAGATTTAATTGGCTTGTTAAATTGAGTTGTGATATATTTATAGAATTGGGTAAATTTTAGAAAAGTATCAGATTTGAATTTCAATGGATATACCCAAGTGAAATTGGTGAAATCGTCAACGAGGAGCATATAATATTTATAACCATGTTTTCTTAAAAGTGGGGACGTCCACAAGTCACAGTGTATAATGTCAAACGGGGAGACCGTATGGGAAGTGGATAATGAGAAAGGTAAACGTTTATTCTTAGAAATCTGACATGCATGGCAAACAAAAAAAGAACTTAATTTATTGCAAGAAATAAAACGTTTAGAACTAAGGAAATCCATGATATGAGATCCGGGATGGCCTAGACGATGGTGCCATGATGTTGAGGAAGAAGTGTGGAAAGCGGAAGCGGTACTGGTGGCTGGTGCGGTAAGAGTGTAGAGCGGACCCGAGCTATCATGTCGACTCAGGAGCTTCCCAGTCTTCAGGTCCTTCACAGAAAATCCAAATGGGTCAAAATTCACAGATACATAATTATCAATGGTGAATTTACGCACGGAAATCAGGTTTTTGATTATATCAGGGGTATGGAGAATGTGTTTAAGTTGGATAGGTTTATCGGTGTAGGATAAGGTGGTGTGACCCGAGCCATGTACCGGTATTCGATTGCCATTTCCAACTAAAACAGATGTAATAGAAGTCCTACATGGGGTAGTGATCATACCTGATTCAGATGCAAGGTGAGATGTTGCACCGGTATCCATCGTCCATTGAGTTGTATCAGGTTCCATTGTCATAGCAGAGAATGCGGCTTCAAGCTCTGAGGAGTCCAGTGGATTGACTTCTGTGAGATGGGCATGTTGTTGGGCTACATCAGAGGGTTTGTTAAATGTTGGGCCAGAGGAGCCCGGGTTAGGAGGAGCCCATGGAGAAGCCCACCTGGATTCTGTTGGGTAGGGGCAAGGTGGAGGTTGAAACGGGCCAGCCCAATAAGGTGGCCAATAGGGTGTGGGTGGGGCCCAATTAGACCGCTGATGTTGCCCATGTCCACCATATGGGCCTGGGTTCTGTTGATAGGTTGTGTTTTGGCCTGGAGTATAGAGACGTTGATGGGCCGAAGAAGAGGAGTGACCCCCCCTACGGTTCCCTGGTCCACCACGATTGGGTTGGTGTTGATTAGACCCACGGTTATAGTTACTTGGGCCATGATGATTGGATCCAGAACATTGTTGTCCAGAACCACGAGAGTTCTGTGTGCGTCAATTGGATGACTAAGAAATAGCATGTCACACCCCGACTTTCCACGTATCACCGGTGGGCCCGGTGGGGGAGTATCGTGACGTGGTTGGCAACATAATAGTCAAACAACACAATATATATGAATGCACAGCGGAAGCAAAAGGTAAATATATTACAATCCGAATATAAAGTAATATCAAGTATTACAACGGAAAGTAAAGGATCCACAGGCGGATCTTCAAACATAAACATTGTTCAACAGACTTTAGACGCCTAGAACTTGCAAGATTCCTTATTAACGCCCTGAGCTTCCAGCCAATTACGTTCAGTACCTGTCACTTAACCCTTTTGGAAAATACGTCAGTTTTCACTGGTAAATACACTCAACCGACTCATTTTGAAAAGGTTTAATAAAATTGATTTGAATGCACGTGGCACAAACTCTTTATAACTTGGGACAATTATAGTTATAATCTTGTATACAGATTTACATGTTCGTTGTACGTTCAGGGCCCGATGTAGAAATCGAGTCAGATTAACAGACACACCACAAGTATAGGCCCAAAAGAGAGTGAGATACCGTTTTCCTTTAAGCAACTGTCAGGTGTATGCCTACACCCCGTGCTTAAGACGTGGCCATTTTATAATACAATGATGTCAAGGATATCCGGGACATGGTCATTAACCCCTAAAGGCTTTTATTTCAAACAATACAGATTAAAGAGAGTTACCTCAATAATTTAATCACAATACGACTAAACATTCAATACCCGACCAAGCGGTATTATTATAATACCGTATCCCAAGCCCGTATAGGGAAAATAAGTTAAGAGTATTTACCTGAGCTAGCAATGCAATTTATACTCAGCCGTATTTTCTAATCAGCAAGCACAAGTACTTTTACTGGGGCTCTTAATCTGGAACGAAGGTTTTATAATAACCTATTAGAATCCTAACGGGTCTTTAATTAAGCCTTGACTTAGACCGGTTAGTTTTCAAAAGGAAGATACGGTTCAAACGCATGATAAAGCGAAGACCGGATTAGAATGTGGTTTTGACCCGACAAGCTTGTATGCTTGTTTAATATGGGTAACTTAAACACATTCTGGATTTTGAGACAAAAATGATATGGTTTGACCCGTTTCGGCTAATATATGCAAACTAGTTACATAAGCCGATCCGAACGCGAAAAGTGCGTAACGAGTAACCAAATAAATCATATACAGGTTTCCTAAGTTAATATGCCTTTAATATGTTGTGATATCAGTAGGATACCTTCCATTATGCCCAAAACGAGTTTAATCTCAAAATAAGCCCCGTAGGGGTATTTTGGTCATTTTAAAGATTATAAAAGAGGTTAAATGAAGTTCTGAGATTCGGGTCTGAATACATCAGTAAAATAACTTATTTTAATAGGTCATAACAGTTGGTAATAAGTCTTATGTGACAAAATGGTTTTAAACCCAAACTATGCGTTTAATACGCTTTAAAAGCCATTTTAAGCCATTTCCGGGTTCTACAGGAAATCTGAGTTTTCTGATCAGGTTATAAAGTTCAAAATACTTTATTTATTATATAAAATCAGTGGCAATTGGATTGGTGTCAAAATACTATGTAAAACTCATTTTATGACCGAAAAGGGTATATTCGGTATTTACCGAATTAATGCCATAACCTTAGGTTATGAGCAGGTTAAAAATAATTAAAAATCTTTAAAAATCTCAAAATATTATATTACATCAGTGGGTTAAAGGTTTGGTGTCAAAAATTGGGTTTAGATAGGCTTTATGCTAATTGCGCCTTTTAATTACTAAAAGGCGTTATAATTACGCTAATGAGCATAACTCCTAATCTAGACCTCCAACTGATGTAAAATTTTAGGGACATATTTATAAATCAGTAACAAAGGTTATCGTCTTTTCACATATCCAAAATTCTCGTTTTATGGTCAAAAGGGCATATTGGTCAACATTTAAGCAATTAACGGAAACATGTAAACGAATCGGATAATCAATGAACCAACCACAGAGGGTTATGCTAACATGTAGCCTGGTCCTAAGGAAGCTATAAGGCATTTCCAAATCATACTAAATCGGGTCAGAACTGAAGTCAAAGCAAAAGTCAATTTATGCGACTTTTGGTTCTGAACCGGGTCTCTACTGAAAATTGTCGGGTTGAACATGTTTAGACATGTTCTTACATTCATTACCAAGTTATATTAATGATCAAACAGGTTGTATGGGTTCTACATTGCTAATTATGCATAAATTGGGAAATAAGCATTCTGTTGACTTTTTAATAACAAGTTTGACACGACATTTGACCTAGTTAGAGTGGGAATCAGAGGGTGCCCTTTTAAGGGTTTATTGGCCACATAATTACCAACTTATAACTACTTTCAATTCGACTAATCACTGGACCATCAGTGATTAATCGTTAAGTCAACTGTTAATTACGACGGTTTGACTTTTAAGCTAAAACTAAACAAAAACTTAACTAAGGAAGGTTAAGCATACTTACAGAAGTCCTATGGACGATTAGGAAGGCTTAGAGTCTGCTCTTAAGCTCCAAGAAAGATCAGAAATGCTGAAGAAAGGTGTGATCAAATGGTTGCACATGAAGCCTTTATATAGTGTTCAAAATCTCATGGATCATTGACACACAAGCCTAACCATGGCCATGGATCATCAACAAATGTCCCTAAGGGCCTAGGGGTTGTTTAAGGGTCGTCCAAGATGAGGAAAATCGATTATAAGTCAGTTACAATGCATCTAGGAGACACCTAGCAACAATTTCGGAGTCAGAAGACCCCTCGCGGCACGCGTAGGTCTCCATAGGGAGCCTCGCGTGGCGCGACGCCCCATCTGCATCAAATCCAAACTTTTGATTTTTGTGTTTAGGTCCTTGGTCCTTATAAACTTTGTTTCGACTTTATTTCTTGCATTTTGAACCCTCCAATTTAACTTATAAGGGCTTCAAGACATATACCCACTTTGTTAAGTCTTCGGTTAACTTTATTGTCACTCGAAAAGTCATAAACTTCATCGTTGACACTTTTAACCCCTCGCATACGAATTTGATCATAACTTTCTCATACGATAACGAAACTTTATGAAATTTCTATCATGTATTCTAGTGAGCATAATTTACCGTTACAAAGGTTCGGGTTTGCTAAAAGGTCACTCAGAGGTATACTTTAAACATGTTGACAAATTTAACCCCTGTAGTTTGTAAGCTTTCACTTTCTTTCATATTTAGCCTCGTATGATCCATGATTTATTCGTTTGAAGGTATGAGCATCATGTAGGGTTATTGTAAAGTATATTTATCCCTTGTTGACAATTCGAACCCCTTATATTCACATACTTTCCATGTTTGTCAATTTTAGTCCTTCTAGAACATTCTTTGGCACGTTCAAACCTATGACACGTGTCAATACATTATAAGACGTGAATTTTCGAGGTGTTACATCCTCACCCCCTTAAAAGAAATCTCGACCTCGAGATTTGTTGAAATGCTGGAAGTACTTTTTGTCGCATAATGGACTTTAACTTCTATAACATATCTGGAGTCTTTCCAAGCTCTCAAAGTGACCCCTATATTAGGTACATGTATCCTTTTGGAGCTTCTTAACCTGTCGATCCTCAATCGATACAGGATGCTCATCACATCATAAGTCCGCATATCATTATGTGATAGTGCTTCTTGATTTATTGACGATACACATCCTTCAGTCACTAGTGTGCAATGTATTGCGAGCTCCGCTAAACTCCTTAAATAGGTTTTAGCTTATAAGCTACTTGATCTTGATACATCCAATTTCCTTTGGGTGATTCTATATATTCAGAGCTTAACTAGCTTGATAATTTAACAAATTTGGCACACCCTTTCCTGGGTGATATCTTTTGTTGAACCTTATCCTTAACAAGAATTTAGGAGGTTTGCTATTTTCATTAATCCTTGATTTTCTGCCGAATACTGGCATCTTGCAGATGATTATGTATTTGCGTGATCTTATTTGTTGTTTCTAATGCAACTTTCAGATCCTGTTAATTGGACTTACCAATCCATTGTCCTATAAATGGATGTTTAACATTCCATCTATACAAGGTCTTCAAAGGAGCAGCCTTGATGCTTATATATCAACTATTATAGTAAAGCTTATCTTAAGGTGAGATGGTTATCCCAACCTTTGCTTAAACTATTCTTAAGGAATAACTAATCCTTATAGCTAGTTAAATAACTCGACGATCCTGGGTAGTTGATGGCGATTCTTAATCGTTGTCTAAATAGGGTTGCGGTAATGAATGCATAAGCAAAATGAACCGTCTTTCTTATTTAGCAATATCAAACTCCCGAAATATTAAGTTTAGGCTATATGAATCTCTTATCTTAACATTTACTTAATTAGGGTTTCGATTATTCCATAATCAATCATGGAGTTCTACAACACTCCAACCCAAAGTGGGATGTTAATCTTACTCTACTTGCCTCTCGGGAGGTAAACAGGGTAGTCTTTGTAGAAGGTAATCAAGACACACAGAGATTACAGAGATTTTTCCAAATCTCGACTCTAGTTCATTTATCCTTGCATGTGTCAGATAAGTGGCATATTTATGTTAGGAGTCCACAGATTTAATCAAAGACACTTACTTGGACAATTCCATTCTGGATATCTTCTTTGAATACTATTAGTTGACTTTAGTACCATATGATCATTGGGATATCTTTGTGGTTCCATGCATTAAACCTCCGTACTGATCAGGCATGGAAGCAATCTATGGAACTTATTAAGATACATCAATTTTCACACAGCGGTTTTGTCATACCATTTGGTATTCGTAATCAATAGGGATTTAAGAGATATCAATTACATGCGAATGTCCTTTATCTATAGAGAGGGTACATTAGAATTTTATGACTTAAAGATTTCTGACAGGAACAGAAGAAATGGTTCATATTACTAAATGAATCAATTTCCTGGTTGCGATCCGACAACTGCTATTCCTCATCCTCATGGCCTTATATACTAACCATGGTTTCATTAAACCATACAGGCCAATATAGCATTAACATTCTTAATGAACGTTATTTAATATATATATATATATATATATCAATTATACTTAGCCTAGGTCACAAAAGACCATTAATGGCATTTAAAGTTTGGTCCTAATCCATCATCTTTTTTACGGGGAATCAAAATGTCACATCTGTCTTTATTATAGTGATGAATTTGGATAGCTTGGAAGTTTGCCATAAGGATATCAGAAAAGTGTGATTCCTAATAGATATAAAATATCAATCTAAGATTTGTTGGAGCGTTTTCTATAGTGTCATCGGCCAATTTCTACCACGCATTAAATGACCGGAGTCCTAATCAGGCGGAGACAACAGTTCTCAACATTTATCGTTCATTATAGAATCATATGTGCCAGCATCAAATAAATTTTTGTATAAACTGTTTGATAAGGGAATGTACCTGCTATGTAATTTTCATTCTGCACCATCTCCTGGGCGTTCATCATGCGTTTGTTTTCTTGGCCTCTTCGGGCTTCTTCTGATTCCTAGGGCAGTTGGTCTTGATATGCCCCTTCTCGTTGCAACCATAACAGGTTGCGTCTTTCAATTTCTTGCAATCCAAGGTTTTATGTTCCTTAGACTTGCAAATCCCACAAGGTAGAGGCTGAGATTCAAATCTGCATTTCCCGAGGTGGTATTTTTGACAAGTTTCGCACCTGGTCTTCCCACCCGACTGCTGGCTGTCTTTCTTAAACCCGAAACTCTTCTTATCCTCAGAGTTCCTCTTCCTATCGGAGCGATGAGAATCCTCATCCTCCCTTTTACGCTTTCCCTCTTCAGAGGCTTTGGCAGCCTTGTTTCTGACCACATCGAGTGTGAGAGATAGCGACAGATCTGCCACTGACCTGAATGTAGTAGGTCTTGAAGCCTTAACACTGGCTTTGATTTTCTGGGGCTAAACCCCCAATGAAGTGAGCAATTCTCTTGGGTTCTGGTGTTACTAGGTAAGGAACCAGTCTGGACAGGGTATTGAAACTGGTGAGGTAAGCTTGACAATCTAAGTTTGTCATAACCAATGATAAGAAATCTGACTCAATCCTCTCAACCTCGTGTTGAGGGCAGTAGTTCTACATAATGAGAGCAACAAACTGTTCCCATGACATGTTGTAAAGTGGGATCTTCCCAGCAGCTTGAATGAGAGCCTTCCACCATGCCAGTGCCTCTCCCTTGAACGATTGGGATACATACTTCACTACATCCCGCTCAGCACAACCACTGATATCGACAACTGTGTCTATTTCATCCAACCAGGTCATACAATCGATTGCCCCTTTCTCCCCAGTGAAATCCCGGGGTTTGCAGGAAACAAAGTATTTATAAGTACAGGATTTGGTATGCGGTTCATTATCGAACACTATCCTCTTGGATGGAACACTGAGTTGATTAGATGAACGTCGATCATCCTCTTTCTTTGGCTCGTCTTTCTTTGAGGGTGGCTTGCTATGAGCCTCAGAATGAGTCTTGGGGACAGACTTAGAGTGGGGTACAGATGAGGCTTTACTATGAGTCCCACTATACTCCCTAAATTGCTCCTCTACAGCTTTAGATACAGCTGTATCAATCAGTGTACGAAGTTCTCATCTGGTTATATTAATCCTATCATCATCGCGATTTTCCAGAGGATGACTGTTTATCTCGTCAGAGTCAGCCATGTAGGTAGTTTTAATTGCTACAAAGAGAAATAAGGGCAAGGTTTATTTAGAAGCCCATACAGTACTATCGTTCTTAACGATTTATTAACCATGGTTTTTAATAACTATTTTGGTTAATTTGTTAAGCATGCATATATTCAGGATCTTTATTAAAATCCCTAATTATAATTTAATAATGGCACAAAATGCCTAGTCACGTAGACAAGTTTAATTTATAAGCCATGATTTCAGAGAATCGAGGCATTAAGGTTTGAATCAAAGTTCATTACCTTTCCTTGACAGGGAGTTGTAGGCTACCACTGTCTTTAGTCTCAAAGGACATTAATTATAGCCCGTAGGCACTTCCCTTCTAAGGGATGTTTATAATATGATCCTCTTATAGGATGATATAAGCCATGATTTCAGAGAATCGAGGCATTAAGGTTTGAACATATTTCATTACCTTTTCTTGACAGAGAGTCAAAGACTACTACTGTCTTTAGTCTCAGAGGACGCTAATTATAGCCCGTAGGCACTTCATCCTTAAGGGATGATTATTTCAAATAAGGGAATTTAGATTAACCCATTTACGAATGACTTATGTGATTTTATCGTACCACATTTTGTCAAGCATGTTAATATGCTTTCAGATATTTAACAAGGATTTGAATCTTTTGAATAAGTTTTACCATCTTGGCCATGTCTGCAGTAACAATTAGGCTAGATTTTACCCTTTAGACTCTTTTTAATATTCAACGCAGAACAATCCTAAATTGAAATGTTAGCAAGGATCTGAATCTAATTGTGGAACTACCATCTTGGCCCTGTCTTAAAGTGACACATGGGCTAGGTCTTGTTCTTTTTAGATTTTGCCATTTTATTATAATGGTAGATCTTATAATATAGGAATGATATTTTAAATATAATCGTTCCATTAAAATTTAAACAAGTATACGGTTGCCCTAAACGGGACTTCTACAGAAAATGACTTGTCCATGGAAGGGCAAATCAGAAAAAAATAACAAACGAAACAATTTAACAGACAATGAAACGAATTAGGATTAGTCCTATGTTCTTGTCTAGACTCAAGAATGTGCAACTGTGTAACTGAGATTAAACACAAAGGCTAGTGTTTAATTCACTCAGTGTTAGCTCTGATACCAACCTGTCACACCCCGACTTTCCACGTATCACCGGTGGGCCCGGTGGGGGAGTATCGTGACGTGGTTGGCAACACAATAGTCAAACAACACAATATATATGAATGCACGGCTGAAGCAAAAGGTAAATATATTACAATCCGAATATAAAGTAATATCAAGTATTACAACGGAAAGTAAAGGATCCACAGGCGGATCTTCAAACATAAACATTGTTCAACAGACTTTAGATGCCTAGAACTTGCAAGATTCCTTATTAACGCCCTGAGCTTCCAGCCAATTACGTTCAGTACCTGTCACTTAACCCTTTTGGAAAATACGTCAGTTTTCACTGGTAAATACACTCAACCGACTCATTTTGAAAAGGTTTAATAAAATTGATTTGAATGCACGTGGCACAAACTCTTTATAACTTGGGACAATTATAGTTATAATCTTGTATACAGATTTACATGTTCGTTGTACGTTCAGGGCCCGATGTAGAAATCGAGTCAGATTAACAAACACACCACAGGTATAGGCCCACAAGAGAGTGAGATACCGTTTTCCTTTAAGCAAATGTCAGGTGTATGCCTACACCCCATGCTTAAGACGTGGCCATTTTATAATACAATGATGTCAAGGATATCCGGGACATGGTCATTAACCCCTAAAGGCTTTTATTTCAAACAATACAGATTAAAGCGGGTTACCTCAAAAATTTAATCACAATACGACTAAACATTCAATACCCGACCAAGCGGTATTATTATGACCCGACAATCTTGTATGCTTGTTTAATATGGGTAACTTAAACACATTCTGGATTTTGAGACAAAAATGATATGGTTTGACCCGTTTCGGCTAATATATGCAAACTAGTTACATAAGCCGATCCGAACGCGAAAAGTGCGTAACGAGTAACCAAATAAATCATATACAGGTTTCCTAAGTTAATATGCCTTTAATATGTTGTGATATCAGTAGGATACCTTCCATTATGCCCAAAACGAGTTTAATCTCAAAATAAGCCTCGTAGGGGTATTTTGGTCATTTTAAAGATTATAAAAGAGGTTAAATGAAGTTCTGAGATTCGGGTCTGAATACATCAGTAAAATAACTTATTTTAATAGGTCATAACAGTTGGTAATAAGTCTTATGTGACAAAATGGTTTTAAACCCAAACTATGCGTTTAATACGCTTTAAAAGCCATTTTAAGCCATTTCCGGGTTCTACAGGAAATCTGAGTTTTCTGATCAGGTTATAAAGTTCAAAATACTTTATTTATTATATAAAATCAGTGGCAATTGGATTGGTGTCAAAATACTATGTAAAACTCATTTTATGACCGAAAAGGGTATATTCGGTATTTACCGAATTAATGCCATAACCTTAGGTTATGAGCAGGTTAAAAATAATTAAAAATCTTTAAAAATCTCAAAATATTATATTACATCAGTGGATGAAAGGTTTGGTGTCAAAAATTGGGTTTAGATAGGCTTTATGCTAATTGCGCCTTTTAATTACTAAAAGGCGTTATAATTACGCTAATGAGCATAACTCCTAATCTAGACCTCCAACTGATGTAAAATTTTAGGGACATGTTTATAAATCAGTAACAAAGGTTATCGTCTTTTTACATATCCAAAATTCTTGTTTTATGGTCAAAAGGGCATATTGGTCAACATTTAAGCAATTAACGGAAACATGTAAACGAATCGGATAATCAATGAACCAACCACAGAGGGTTATGCTAACATGTAGCCTGGTCCTAAGGAAGCTATAAGGAATTTCCAAATCATACTAAATCGGGTCAGAACTGAAGTCAAAGCAAAAGTCAATTTATGCGACTTTTGGTTCCGAACCGGGTCTCTACTGAAAATTGTCGGGTTGAACATGTTTAGACATGTTCTTACATTCATTACCAAGTTATATTAATGATCAAACAGGTTGTATGGGTTCTACATTGCTAATTATGCATAAATTGGGAAATAAGCATTATGTTGACTTTTTAATAACAAGTTTAAGACGACATTTGACCTAGTTAGAGTGGGAATCAGAGGGTGCCCTTTTAAGGGTTTATTGGCCACATAATTACCAACTTATAACTACTTTCAATTCGACTAATCACTGGACCATCAGTGATTAATCGTTAAGTCAACTGTTAATTACGATGGTTTGACTTTTAAGCCAAAACTAAACAAAAACTTAACTAAGGAAGGTTAAGCATACTTACAGAAGTCCTATGGACGATTAGGAAGGCTTAGAGTCTGCTCTTAAGCTCCAAGAATGATCAGAAATGCTAAAGAAAGGTGTGATCAAATGGTTGCACATGAAACCTTTATATAGTGTTCAAAATCTCATGGATCATTGACACACAAGCCTAACCATGGCCATGGATCATCAACAAATGTCCCTAAGGGCCTAGGGGTTGTTTAGGGGTCGTCCAAGATGAGGAAAATCGATTATAAGTCGGTTACAATGCATCTAGGAGACACCTAGCAACAATTTCGGAGTCAGAAGACCCCTCGCGGCACGCGTAGGTCTCCATAGGGAGCCTCGCGTGGCGCGACGCCCCATCTGCATCAAATCCAAACTTTTGATTTTTGTGTTTAGGTCCTTGGTCGTTATAAACTTTGTTTCGACTTTATTTCTTGCATTTTGAACCCTCCAATTTAACTTATAAGGGCTTCAAGACATATACCCACTTTGTTAAGTCTTCGGTTAACTTTATTGTCACTCGAAAAGTCATAAACTTCATCGTTGACACTTTTAACCCCTCGCATACGAATTTGATCATAACTTTCTCATACGATAACGAAACTTTATGAAATTTCTATCATGTATTCTAGTGAGCATAATTTACCGTTACAAAGGTTCGGGTTTGCTAAAAGGTCACTCAGAGGTATACTTTAAACATGTTGACACATTTAACCCCTGTAGTTTGTAAGCTTTCACTTTCTTTCATATTTAGCCTCGTATGATCCATGATTTATTCGTTTGAAGGTATGAGCATCATGTAGGGTTATTGTAAAGTATATTTATCCCTTGTTGACAATTTGAACCCCTTATATTCACATACTTTCCATGTTTGTCAATTTTAGTCCTTCTAGAACATTCTTTGGCACGTTCAAACCTATGACACGTGTCATTACATTATAAGACGTGAATTTTCAAGGTGTCACATAGCAGCATGTGCTTCTGTTGGTGTTAGTGCCTCACGAGCTTCCTGACGTTGAATTTCTTGCTGTAGCATGTTGACCGCATCATCCCAAGTTGGGAGGGTTTGGTTGATAATGGCTCCTGTGGTGTCAAACTCAGCCGGTAAGCCACGAACCAACTGAATGACTAACCTTTGGTCGGTGACCGGGCTGCCGACATCCTTCAATTGTTCCGCTAATTCTTTGATACGTTGACAATATGCGTCAAGAGACGGCATAGATATGAGCGTGATGGTTGAGAGTTTATGTTCAAGGGTAGCGGTGCAAGAACCTTCATTGTTATGGAAGATTTTTTTGATACGATTCCATGCCTCGTAGGCAGTGGAATCTGGTTCAAGAACGCGAGCAAGGAGTTCATCCAAAAGAGTTCCATAGATCCATTGTAGAACAATAGAATCTACTTCTAGCCATGTCGCATACGTAGGATCGTTTTCTGCTGGGGCCTTTGTTCCGTCAATATGGTTCAAGACTTTGTAACCACGTGCGTGTAACTGGAATAGTTTCACCCATGAAGAGTATGTTACCTTCATTCCATCAAGAATTCTCACTTTGTTTTGGATGTTTGTAACGGTGTAGACAGGGTGCAACGATTCGGGTTTTGCTGCTGGAGGAGGAGGTTATGTGGTATCGCCCATAGTAGTAGCGAAACGAGAAGACCGTAGTCTTGACTAAAATCGGAAAAAAAAACAGAGGACCGTGGTCCGAGATGAAGGTAATAGCAGAGAGCTTATAGCTCTGATACCATGAAATTCTTTGGTATTTTCTTGATTAAATAGAAAAGATACAGAGAGGAAATATATACACAAAGATTGAAACTGCCTATGAGCTAAACATGGAAATATAAAATTGCCTACTAATTACATTAAAGTACAGAATATATTCCGTGAATATTGGTTGACTAATAGTAGGATGGGAACCCCCTTCCTTTAGGGTATTTTTGGATACGTTTGAGTTCAAATGAGTTGGCAACTTTTAATTGGGTGGTGTTGATAGTAATTGTGGTTGTGCCCCTAGTACCCTAAATGTATTTATCTCTTTTTAGACAACATGAATTCATATATTTTCCAAGACAAATATACTATACATGTTCTTAATATATAATTTGAACTATCAACTTTATAGTTGTAAGAGTGGATCACTTAACCACCGAGATTTTCCTTTGGGGACAAATACATTCATCACTTACTTTAGGATTTAGAATGTTAAATTTGGTTTTTAAACTTTTTACCTATTAATATCTAAATCTTCGAGAGTTGGAGCAATGATATGCACCTAATTCTCATACAGAAGAGGTCTCGGATCTGAATCTTGTTTCCACTAGTTTACAGTCATAACATCTTGAAGTCCATCTGTCCAAGGCAAGCTACGATTTACCTGATCTTGTTGGTTAACATGGCATTGATTGATCCATAAGTTTTCGAGTAACGATTCTCATGGTTTACCAATAAATAAAATAACCCAATTTGTTCTTAATTTACTAATTCATGTGAAGCACTATCAACTCGAGATCTTAAGAAATCACGGTGAGGGAAAGACGCGAAATTAACCATTGTATTAGTTGATCAAGAGCATAAAATCAAAAGATCAAAATAGGCTGTAATTCGGGAATAATAGAGAACCTAAGTGAAGAAGCCACTGGTTTGGAAGAAAGTTAGGATTCTAAAATGATAAACAAGGGCTTGATTGATGAGTTATCACAATTTGTCAGGCTTAAACTATATATTCAAACAATGCACACTGGTTTGGAATTATAGAAACGAATATAATATACTTCTATTATTTACCATGTGTAGAGATCTGGTTACAAACAGGCTACACCGTTCTTATATAAAGTGAAACCTGGTACTTTCTAATCAAACTAGAATATTAACAGTTCTACCTGTATACTCAATTGTGTTTAAAGACTTTTTGACCCATTAGAGCTAGCATTCACATCATTTTATCTATCACCATCACTATTGGTGTTTGAAACTATCCCCAACTCAACACCTGAGTGAGCCTTCCTGAGACGAAATGTCAACCATCCATACTCAATTTGACGCTTCAAACCCGACTCACCCAAGAACACCATCAAAGACGAAACCCACCATTATAATTTAGCTAAAAAGCATATTTATGCCTAATATTTGTTCTATCTCTAGAAAACATCTCACACCTCATTTCTCATATTTATTGTTATTTAGTATATTAGTGTTTTTTCTCTTTCCTCAACTCACAAGTGAGCCATGCACAAAAATTATGGAGAATAAATATAAGGAATGAATAGTGAATTGTAACTTCTCTAAAATTGTTCCTTATTTTTAGGGATCTTGATGAAGTGATTTAACTGATTTCCCTAAACCATTAATTCCCTAAATTTAGAGATGATGTGAAACGTGATGTGAATGCTTTAGGTTGAATAATTTCAATCAATTAATCTCTCATCCAGGCACCCGAGGAGGTCATCAAATCATTAATACTATTGGTGTAATTATTTTGACTCGTTTCTTTGCCGCAACAAAAGATCTTTGATCCGCAAGTTTCCAATGGAATGGAAGTGATTCACACATATAAACAAAGATTGCTTTACATTAACAAAGACTGATGGCGTTTAATCTCAAAAGTGTTGGGCGAAGCATATTGTCATAGGATTATGAATCGATTATACACCATCAACAACAATCATAATAGGAATTAGATATCTAATAGAGATTCGGTATATATTGCTATTGAATGAACATGTTTGGTGTATTTACAAATGAAGTTTACAAGGGAATTTATAGGCAACCATAATAACTACCTAACGACAACTACCAACTACTAAACCCGTTAATCGGTTAACATTGTTGATGTGGGTCGGTTCTTGGATCATGGTATTGTTGGATGTATGGAAGCTTTGGGTCGGCGGTAATGGTGGATTAAATTTGATCCAACCAAGGACACAGACACACAGTTAGCTCTTGATGGCATTTTAGGTTGACATTAGAATATATATATATATATATATATATATAGGATAATGTTATATAGGAAACCTTGAATTTTTAGAAAACCTTGGAAACCCATCTAATGGCCTACATTTGGCCACATGTCCCAGCTTCCATAATATCCTTTTTTAATCTTGAGGGCACATTGGTAATTCTACATATTCCTAGCCCACTCAAAAAGTTATATTGCCCAAAGTGATTTGACACCCTCATTAATATCTAACATCACATCATTCTCTTCCATCCTCCTCCATTTTTGATGAACCAAATTCAAATTAGAAAGGTTGTTTTTTCATAATTTCTTCATCTTCTTAAACCACTTATTTCAAACTAGATCCACCATTAATGAACTATGGAGCATCCATCAACAATGGTAGATCTATGGAGCACCATTAATGTACTGTGGAGTATTCATCTTCCTAAACAAGATCTTTACTACGATCTGGGCTAGTGGGCTTTGGTTTGCTTTTCTTCTTCTCTAACCTTCCAATGTTCGTCCAGATCTTGTGGTGAACAGGGGTGTGAATAAAGTTTTTTCCTTTTATTATTTGATTCGATTTGGGTCCGATATTTGTGGTGATATTTGCGATGAGGTAATCTTGATTTAGTTTCTTGATTTGATTATTGCATTGTGGGTTTTTGTTTGTTGTTTGGATATGATGATTTAGGGGGATCTCGTTAATGTGAAACACGAACAACAAGTCTATTAATGCTCACGTTTTTATCTTGCTTGTTTGCTTCAGTAGTTTTTTTCTTTTCAGCCGATTATAGAATATGGGTTTTGAAACACGAACACCAAGTATAATAGTTAATGTTCGTAATTAGACCGTTAATGTGTCTTATAGAATACAAATTACAGTTTGTATAATTCCAACCGTTATTGTGAAACACGAACAACCATTAATGTTTGTATAGATTACAAATTATAGACCGTTAATGTTTCGTATTTTAGATCTTTAATGTTTATGTCATTATCTTCATTTGTGTCCTTATTTGATGTTGTTTTCTCATTTTCAGCCGTTACACTTGCTGAATGAAAAAACCATGGTTGTGAATGTGTTAATAGTTATGTCTGGTTAACGACTTAACGGTTATCTTATCTTTTTGTTATTATGATGGTGATGGATACAAGGGAAACAAGATCCAATTATCGGGACCATTGGTTTCGTCAAACGTGGATCAGATGCTTAAGGATCATGACCATGTTTATGTTACAGCACAACACAACTAACACCTGTTATAGTTTGAACTTCTAGACATCTGTTTTTAGAAACGAAAAGCCAAGTTTGTCTTACAGCACAACCAACATAACACGTGTTATAGTCTGAACTCCTGTTTCACAGCTAAGCCAAGTTTGTCTTACAGCACAACCAACGTAACACGTGTTATACTCTGAACTCCTGTTTCACAGCTAAACCATAGTAACATGTTATAGAGACATGTATTAGGGTATGACGATGTATTAGAGACATGTAGTAGGGTATGACGAATTAATTGCAGGTTTTTAGTTTTGTGTACTTTGTTAGTTGTTGTTTCAGTTGTGTAAGATTAATTTGCAGGTTTTTATTTTTGTGTTAAAAAGCTGTGCTTGGTTTGGTTGCTTGTTTGGGCTTTTGATCTGAATAGTAACTGTTTTTTGTTGGTTTGGTTGCTTCGTTTGGGGCTTTTGATCTGAATAGTAACTATTTTTGTGATGTTATCTGAGAAAAAAGATTTTCTGGCTATGAATGTGTTAATATTTATGTCTGGTTAATGACTTAACGGTTATCTTATCTTTTTGTTATTAGGACGGTGATGGATTCAAGGGAAATAAGATCCAATTCTCGGGACCATTGGTTTCGTAAAACGTGGATCAGATGCTCAAGGATCATGACCATGTTTATGTTACAGCATAACACAACTAACACGTGTTATAGGTTGAACTTATCGGACATGCATGTGTTACATGTGACATGAAACCCATGTACAACGTAACACGTGTTACGTGTGACATGAACACACATTTTTATAACTTCCCTAGCATACACACACCCACATGTTTACAAACCGTTTCAAGACCGACCCAAACAAGCAAGGGTAGCCGATGAAAAGCTAAGGCAGCAAAGGTAGCCGCTGAAAAGCTAAGGCAGACTGTCAAAGGAAGCTCCACCATTTTCTTAGTGCTATGTATTTTCGTTTACTAGTAATATGTAATGTGAGACTCTTATTGTTTTGTCTAGTACATGATGTTAAAACGGTATGGACTTAACACATTCTGGAAGTCTTAACACACGTTATAAAAAAGGCTTAACACACGTTATATCAGGTATACTATGTTGTTATTAAGTTACTATTGGAGTTTATGCATCCATTCTGGAAGTCTTAACACACGTTATAATAGAGGCTTAACACACGTTACACATGTTACAGTACGTATACACAAATCATGGTGTTTTGGAAACCACTAGCTTATACATGACACCATGTTGGGTTAAACCAAGATTATAACAGAGGCTTAACACATGTTATCCCAGGTATACGGTGTTACAATATTAACTTGTACACGTGTTACGATCAGTATATGCACATCATGGTGTTTTGCAAACCACTTTCATATACATGAATACAAGTCGGGTTATAATGGATGCTTACATGTTATCATATGTATACAAGTGGGGTTACAACAAGATTACGATATTGTACAAGTGGGGTTACAACAAGATTACGATATTAACTAAGCTCACCATTAAACTCATCGCCCCCGTCGACTGTTAAGCAATTACATGTTCCAAACAGACAAATTGTGTAACACATGTTAGATCAGTATATACACATCATGGTGTTTTGTAAACCACTAGCTTATACATGAATACATGTCAGGTTACAAAAAGATTATAATAGAGGCTTAATACATGTTATACATTCTAAAATGTGCAAAACAAATGACCCGTTTCATATTATATATTCCAAAATTACCGGTACATGTGCTACCATAAATGGCTCGTTTCATATTACACGTAACATACTAACTTGTACATTTATTACTTGTACAAGTTTTACGCTCAGTATCCACATTATCGGATATTTTAAACATCAACAAAAATAAAATAGATATTACTTGTTTTTTTTTAATTAACAAAAGGTTAACACACGTTATATATCATTCTAACAGGGGCTTAACACATGTTACACATGAACACATGTCAGGTTACATCATGGTGTTCTGTTACAGTATGAACCACCAACACATGTTATAAATGAACGAAGACTTCTTTTCCAAAGGATGTGACTTATTCAATGTCCTCGCATTAACGTCGCCTACATCCATCCAGCTTGTCAATTGAATATCTTTTATGGATCTGTTTCTGTAAATTAACACACGTTATATATCATTCTAACAGGTGCTTAACACATGTTATGGGTATGTCTCTGTAAATCAAGCAACCCAACAAAAAAACAATTATTGTTAAGATCAAAAGCCCCAAACAAGCAACCAAACCAACAAAAAAACCCGTTCAAAATCTCATCCTAAAGTTTTGGATTTATTTAAACTACATGAACATTAACCATTACTAGAACACGCATTAACTTCGCCTACATCTATCCAGCTTGTCAATTGAATATCTTTATGGGTTTGTTTGTGTAAATCAACACACGTTATATAAGATTCTAACAGGGGGGCTTAACACATGTTATGGGCCTGAGTCTGTGAATTAAGCAACCAAACAGCTACTGTTCAGATCAAAAGCCCAAACAAGCAACCCAAACCAACAAAAAAACAGCTACTGTTAAGATCAAAAGCCCCTAACAAGCAACCAAACCAACAAAAAAATCCGTTCAAAATCTCATCCTAAAGTTTTTGATTTATTTAAAATACAAAATCATATTAACAACCATTACTAAAACACTTTCAGCACACAAAAACATATTAATAACCATTTCAACAAAAAATCAAGTGTGAAATGATGTTTCAAGAACAATTACCGGATCTATAACCGTCCGATGAACACGAAGAAGATCTTCAAACCTTCTTCTCACACACACACACACACTCGTGCGTGTCTCATCGTTCTCTCTCTAAAACAACATACTTCAAACTTCTTCTCTCTCACACACTTGTATGTGTGTTCTTGGTGTTATAGATGAACATGATGAAGATTGTTGTTTCTCTCTCTAAAACAAAAAAAATCATCTCTCTAAAAACCTTCATCCGGCCGTCGTTCTCTCTCTAAAACAACAATCTTCAAACATTTTCTCTTTCACACGATGTACATCTGAACTTGAAGATCGAAACTTGTGTTTGGTGTTCATCATGATCTTAATTGAAGAGAGAGGAGAGAGAGATAACATGTGTGTGTAAGAGAAATAAAGTTGATGTGTGTAAGAGAAAAGTCAGATTTTCAATGCCTTAAATGCCCTTCTCCTTTACTAATGTGTATTATAAGATTTCTTTTAAATATAATTCTTACCAAAATTATGAGAGCCATTGATCAAGTTAGATGAAAGGTAATCAATGGATGACAATGGGTTTGCATAGTTTTCTAAAAAAGATAGAGTTTTCCATATATATATATATATATAGTGTTCACTCTTGAACCTAATCCTATATAGGGAGCCGCTAAAATGAAAACCACCCCCAGTTGTAAGAACCGCGAGAACCACTCTCAACCAATAAGAAAAAAGGGTAGTTTGGACATTTACCCCAAATGTCAAATCATACCCTCTCTCTTCATTTAAATCTACCATTCATGTCTCTCTCCTCATTTTGTCTTCTATCACTTTCCTCTCTCTTCTTCATCTTCAAAAACCAATCTCTCTGTTTTGTCTTTTGCTTTAAAAGTCTCACAGAGACTTACACATAATCTCTCTCTCTAAAAATTTGAATCCCCTAATCTCTCTCTCTAAAAATCGTTCCACCATACCCAAATCAAGGAACAAGAAAGGATCCTACTTCTGGGTTTTCTCATACTCAAATCAAGGAACAAAGAAGATGGTTTCTGCTTCTGGGTTTTCTGCGACGGAGATGGGACAGCGACGGAGATGGGACGACGATGGAGGTGGATGGCGGCGGAAGACGGTGGTGGGTGGTGGCGGAAGATGGAAGTGGGTTTTCTGCTTCTGGGTTTTCTGCGACGGAGATGGGACGACGACGGAGATAGGACGACGACGGAGGTGGATTGTTTCTGCTTCTAGGTTTCTTCTTCTAGGTTTCTTCTTCTGGGTTTTCTACGACGGAGATGGGACGACGACGTAGGTGGATGGTCGGCGATGGAGGTGGATGGACGGCGACGAAGGTGGATGGCGGTGGAAGACGGTGGTGGGAGGTGGTTGGTCGGCGACGGAGATGGGACGACGACGGAGATGGTTTCTGCTTCTGGGTTTTCTAGTTAACCTGCATTTTGGTATGTTGTTTGTGTCAATATTTGTGTCATGACCTTGTTGGTTGAACTTAGTTGACTTGTTTACATATTTGGGTGTTTTGGTTAGCTCAGTTTCTCTTAAACAGTTTTAGTGGGTCTTGTTGGTTGAATATATTTCAGGTGGCGGCAACGGTGGTGGTCACCACGGCGGTGCCGATGGTGCCCGAATTGGGGGTTGAGTTGTGTTCTTGATTCTAATGGGTATTTTTGATATGTTTTGGGGGTTTGAATTGGGTTCTTTGATTTCTGTTTTTTTATTTGTATTCTTGATTGTGTGGGTTTTGATCCGTTGGTTTGGGCGGCGATGATGAAAAAAAAACATAGATTTTTTATGACGATGGCGCGACAAGGACGGCGGAGGGTAGGTTTTTTGAACCTGCAACCCCACTTTTGCAGCCTTTTGATTATCGGATAATCTGAGCCAAACCCCGTTTTTTGTGAGATACACCTTGTTTTGATGTTGTTGGTTTTTTATTTTTCCCCCTAGTCGATGATGATAACAATATATCTGAGACACCTCCAGAGTTTGCATTTTCTGGGTGCGTTTGTTTTTGCGTAAAAAGTTTTTGTAAAAAAAAGGTTAAGGTAAAAAAAAGTTTTTGTAAAAAAAAACGTTAAACGTAAAACTTAAAAACTTTTACGTAAAACGTTAAAGGTTTACGTAACACGTAAAAAGTTTTACGTAAGCCGTAAAACGTAAAAATTTTTACGTAAAACGTAAAAACGTAAAACACAAATTTTTTTACGTAAAACGTTAAAAGGTTTACGTAACACGTACAAAGATTTACGTGAGCCGTAAAACGTAAAAAGTTTTACGTAAAACGTAAAATGTTTTTACGTAAATCGTAAAAAGTTTTACGTAAAACGTTAAAACGTAAAAAGTTTACGTAAAACGTAAAAGGTTTTAACGTAAAACGTAAAAAGTGGAAAAATCGGCGTGTTAAAAAAACGACGCTTGAAAAAACGGCGCGTTAAAAAAACGACACTTGAAAAAGCCCGGCGTAAAAACGACGCGCGAAAAAAAACGACGCGTGAAAAAACCCGGCGTGCAAAAACGGGGTAAAAAAACAGCGCGTAAAAACGGGACGTAAAAAACGGGGCAAAAAAGGCGCATAAAAACGGGACGTAAAACACGGCGCGCTAAACAACGGTGCGTAAAACTGGGAATAAAAAACCACACGTAAAGACCCGGTCGCAAAAACGGCGTGAAAAATACGGGGCGTAAAAAAACGACGCGTAAAACGGGTTGTATAAACGGCGCGTAAAAATGGGACGCTAAAACGGCGAGTAAAAACGGGACGTAAAAAATGGGCCTTAAAAACGGCTTGTAAAAACGTGACGTAAAAAACGGCGCGCTAAAAAACGGTGCGTAAAACCGGGCATAAAAAACGGCACTTAAAAACTCGGTCGCAAAAACGACGTGAAAAAACGGAGCGTAAAACGGGTCGTAAAAAACGCGCGTAAAAAACGGGTCGTAAAAAACGCGCGTAAATTTTTTTTATAAAAAAAATCTGATTTCAAAATATTGCTTAATAAAGAAATCTGATTTTAGAAAAAAATAATTAATGTAATAGGACAAAATTGTAATAAAAAACAATAAACTTAATAAGACAAAAAAAAAAAACAAAATCACTTAAATACCCTTTTAAATTAAAATATTAAAGACATAAAAGAAAAAAAAATTTAATATTACTTTTAACTACTTTTAATATCAACCATCCATTTTTAAGATCTAATGGCCAGAAAGTGGTTCCCGTGGTTCTTACAACTGTAGGTGGTTTTCATTTTAGCGGTCCCCATCCTGTATATATATATATATATATATATATATATATATATATATATAGAGGGAGAGAGAGAGAGAGGTTAACATACAAAAGCCCTTATCATACTTCACGTACGCGACAATCGTAACCATCAGATCAGGGCTATAATCACGCATGGAACAGTTAATAACGCATGGATCAGTTTGTTTTGTGATAATCACGCATGGGAGCAATAATCACGTACGCTAAGTTGATCAAAATGTAATAACGCATGTTATCTATATTAATCACGCATGTTGTGTTTTGGTCACGTACGTTAAGCCGTGAAGTACATTATACTTTCTATATATATATATATATATATATATATATATATATATATATATATATATATATATATATATATATATATATATATATATATATATATATATATATATGGGGAAGGTTCAAATGAAAACCACTAGTTATTGTGAAAACTCGAAAACTAATCAAAAAAGCCAAAAAAACATACCAAATTTTTTTTTGCATAATAATTTTCGCAGGTTTTTTTATATAAAAAAAATTTTCAAAAATTTTTGTTTTTGTGTAGTTCACATGTGTATGTGTACTACACATGTGTATTATTACACATGTGTACTACAATTTTTTTTTAATTTTTTTTTCATATATAAAAACCAGCGATTTTTATAAAAAAATTGAAAAAAAAAAATTTGTGTGTCTTTTAGGCTTTTTTTAGTTAGTTTTCGAGTTTTCACAATAAAAGTGGTTTTCATTTGAACCATCCCCATATATATATATATATATATATAGGGTAGGGTAGGGTTTCAGCGTGAACAACCTCCCAAGAGTGAACTGCGTGAACAGATATGGACCCTTGATTTCCTTTTTAGTTGTTAAGGGTAGGATTGTAATTATATAAAAAAATAGATTTAAATCATTATTTTAATAATTGAATTAAGTTAAATCTTTCCTAATTTAAATTCATTATCCACATTATGTTTATTTATTAATAAGATAATTATCAAAACAAACTACAAATCACCAGATTTCAATTTTAATTTTTATTCAGATTCCATCATCAGAATTCAAATTTTGATTTTTAAGATCCACGTAACCTTCATATTTCAACGGTACACACATGTATACTTGGATATAAATAGAACAGTACACATGTGTACTCAACATCGTACATATGTGTACAGTAATTCACAGGTGTACATCAACATTCAGTACAAAAAAAATTCTGAGATATCACAAAAATAGACGATATACACATGTGTACATCACATTTAAATAAATAATTATTTTAATAATTGAATTAAGTTACATCTTTCCTAATCCTTGATTTGATTTGTGAGAGATTTATGCAATCAATTTAAGAGGATAATTGATTACTTGATTTGTGAGAGATTTATGCAATCAATTTAAGATTGAAATTACACATATACCCTTTTTTGTATTTAATTAAATGGAAAAAATTAACCAAATAATTACCATCATGCCACTCACATTAATCTCAAGATCATAAAAATCAAGGGCCCAGATCAGTTCACGCAGTTCACTCTTGGGATTTTGTTCACGTTTGAACCTAATCCTATATATATATATATAGGAACAGGATCAGGAGAGAACGCCTCAAAGTGTGAGAACGGTGAGAATGATTCTCAGCCACAAGATCTTAGTGGTTTGTGGCTGAGATTGATGCGGTGGCTTTTTTTGTAAATAATAGGGGTCTTGGAACTACCAGGAAGGGTAAAATAGGAAGATCCAATCAAAGGTGCACATGCTAATCACATGCCATTTTCCCCCATCAGATTTCACCTGTTTGAGTGTGCCCATCTTAATCATTCCTATTGATACATATTATGTGGACACGGCTCGGCTCGGTATGCTAGTTACTTCATAATGTTTGATATAAATGCAACTGCGTGTGTGCAGTTTGCATTTTAGATTATGTTTATGTGTTCTGTTTGTGTTTGGCCTAACATGATGAAGCCCATGGCCCAAGCCCAACATGTGACGAAATCACTTGTGGTGAAATCTCTTGTGGTGAAATCCCTTGTGGTGAAATCCCTTGTGATGAAATCCCGTGTGGTGAAATCCCATGTTGGCGAAATCCCCATATGTGACGAAATCACTGGATTTCGTCATAATGATGTATGTTCGTCGTGGGTGTTCGTCGACAACTGGATTTCGTCGTTCATGTTAGTATAAATGCACAGACAACGGACAGAACACACAATGAGTCTGCATAGACTTAGAGCGAACACACTGTAAACACACACACACTGAGAGTTTATGAGAGCATCTTGTAAACATTGCTTTGTAACCATTTTCTAGATTAATACATTGGAGTGTTAATCGGTGAATCTTGTGTTTTACGTGTTCGTAACTTGGTTTAACTTACCCGTTTGGATTCCGCACTTTCGGGTTTGTCAGAAAACAGGGAATAGAGGTTACTCGATCCTCCGGGTGGACCTACAATTGGTATTAGAGCATTGGCTCGATTCCTTGTTAAAACCAAGTTTGTGTTCTTGATATTTCTTAACTTTTTAATGTGTTTTTCTTGAGTTTTGATCTTTAAGTTCATACATTTTCTGGAAAAACGTGTTAAAATCTTGAAAATCCTTGTATTTTGCTATTAGTTTTTATAAAAGCACTGTTAAAATACATTTACACATGTTGAGATTTGGGTTTTACTAAACTTTGGTGCAAAATTTGTTGTTCGGAAACTTTCCGTCACCGGAAAACTCATCAGTTTCATCAGGATATTCATCCAGTTCATATGTGTTCTTCAAATATGTATATGTTTGATCTTTGTTTGATGAAATATTGAGGTGTTATTGATTATAAAAATATTGTTTGAAAAAGGTGTACTCAAACCATCATGATAGTTGGTAAAAAATATGATAAGGTAAGGTGAGTTTGAAAAAGGAGTTTGTGTTAGGATAAGGCTTTGAAAATATCTTGCAAGTTGTCTGGTCTCATTAGTCAATAAAATCATTCTGGACGAAATCCCTTATTTTCGTCAAAGGCAGTTTAGCGACGAACTCTGATTTCGTCATCAAAGGCACATCAGCGACGAAAACAACCCCTGATTTCGTCATCAAAGGCACATCAGCGACGAAATCACCATTTCAGTGACGAAATCACCCTTTCAGCGACGAAATCACCCTTTCAGCGACGAAATCACCCTTTCAGCGACAAAATCACCATTTCAGCGACGAAATCACCATTTCAGCGACGACATCAAAATATCAGCGACAAAATCAAACATATCTTGGACGAAAACCCCATGATTTCGTCATAAACATATCAGCGATGAAATCAAACACATGTTGGACGAAAACCACATGATTTCGTCAAACATATCAGGGACGAAAACCCCTATTTTCGTCACATATCTTTTCATATTATTAACAGAAGCTTTTTAAAACATTCTTAACTGTTTGATTTGTGTGATTTAATCAGGTATTCATTATTATACATCCAAAATGAATCCGAGTTGGTGGGGTACTCCGTCAACTGCAGAGAGCAAGTATATAAACACACGTTTATCTCCATCATGGGCCGAATCTCCCGCACCTGCATCTAATACAGAAAGTAAGTATACAAACACGCGTTTGTCGCCATCATGGGCCGAATCTCCCACACCGCATCTTCGCAATCGAATCCAATGTCGACAGGTCAATGGGCGTTTGTTTCAAATGAAACTCCAAGTATTCAAAGTATACTCCTAAGCGAAAGTGAGACCGGAAGCCTAAATCGCCCACCGAAGCTGATGCACATAAATGAATATCATGGATGGGTAGATAGATTCCATAGGTATGTCCTTGGGCAAAACACGAAATTGTGGTTATGTTTTATTACAGATTTCGATCAAGCTCTTGAGGTTGCCGCTTCAACTGCCGCGACATTTGCAGATCTTACGTAAGACGAGAAAAAGGCATATGATTTAGAAAATAAAGCGTATGCTATTCTGACTCAAGCGTTGAACAAGGATATATATCATCAGTTTGTCAGTTTCAAGACGTCAAAGAGATTATGGGATGCATTGAAGACAAGAGGTCTAGGAAATGAAAAGTCACGTCAATTGCGACATGATTTACTTAAAAAGGAGTTTGATGGTTTCACTTGTATGGATAATGAATCTTTGGGAGATATGACAAGTCGATTTCATCACTTGCTGACCTAATTGAGTAATTATGCGGTAGAAACAACTCTAGCACGGGTTGTCACAAAGTTTGCCGATGCACTGCCACCTCAATGGAATGGTTTCTTGGAAATCCTGAAATACAATGGCACATTGGCTACGACAAACATCAATGACTTCGGTCAGCTCTTGGAGAACAAAGATCAGGAAGAAACCCTAAAGGCGAAAAGGGTTCCAGTGCGACAAAATCCTGATATGTATTATGGAACTTCCAGCACTTCTGCAAGACCTGCTTCACACGCTCCACTTCAAACGGCGTTTGTCACAAGCACAGATTTATATGGCAATCAGATACAAGTTCCTGTAAAGCCAGCTCCAACCACAGACTTGTATGGAAATCCACTACATCCAGCTCCACAACAGCAAAGTTATCAGCCATCTACCGTAGCAACTGATTTGTATGGGAATCCACTTCCTGTTCAACAACAAGCTTGTTATGGAAGCACATCATCTGCTGGTCAGCCATGAAAGTCAAATACAGTACGACTTGACACGTCAAACTTCTCCAAAGTTAGCGTTGAAGTACCTAAAGATCATATGGATATACTAAACACATTGGTGAGCTCGTATTGTGGGTTGATTGCAGGGCAGATCGGAAACATCAATCTAACTCAAGAAGATTATCAGCAGATCGATAAAGAAGAGATGGATATGATGGACATCAAATGGGCGTTCGCTAGTGCTGTTAGGCGAGCTAAGGACTTCATGGAACGGACGGGTAGAACTAGCTTGGAAAGCAAGAAAGATACCAAGTATGGGTTCGACAAGCAATCCGTCAAGTGCTTTAATTGTGGTGAACGTGGTCATTTCAAGCGTGAATGCACAAAGCCAGCTCAGCATGGGAACCAAAATCCTTTTAGAGGTCAAGGCAACCAGGCGAATCAGAATCAAGCTAGGAATGATGATCGCACCTTGGTCCCTGCAATAAATCCAGCAGGACCATTGAACACCAATCAGGCTCTTGTGGTGCAAATAGATGAAGGTTGCGACTGGTCAATGCAATTAGGCATTGGTGATCAGGGAGGAGCAGCTTGTTTTGCTGAAACTACTAAGGATTTGAAGCACGCCAATGGTGGAGAATCTTCCACCAGTGGTGGTGAATCTTTAGATGAAGAGAGTTCTGGATATTCATAGAGTTCAGATGAGGAAACCTCAACGTCAGGCGATGACCATGTATCTAGTGGGAGAATCGATGCAGTATCGATGAATTGTTAGGAGAAGCTGCAACAAGGAATGATAGAAGATCTATTCTGGTGGATCAAGCTGCTTATTCTTCTTCTTCTTCTTCTTCTCTTCATTCAGCCTTTATGGCTAATGGCAGCAGTTCATCAAGCCAGGTATGTGTCGATGAACCAGCTGTTGTTAATTGTGATAATTGTGCTAGCTTAAGTGTTAAATGTGCTGATTTGGATGCTAATATGTCTGAGTTGCAAAGCAAACATGATGCTTTAAATGCTGAATTGTCTGACTTGCAAAACAAACATGTTTCTTTAGATGCTAAGTGGTGTGATTTTCAAAGCAAACACGAGGCTTTGCAAAACAAATATGAAGTGACAAATATCCACAATCAAAAGTTGATAGTGGATCTTTCGAAATGCAAAGAGGCTAACATGTTTTATGAAAACCATGAAAAGGAGTTTAAAACAGTGGTTGCAAATTTAAGAAAAGATAAAACCGAACTGACAAAAAATGGTTTCAAGAAAACAAACTGACATAAACTGTTATATCGATCGTCTTGAGATCATGCAAAAAGAATTAGCCTTTGTTAAGTGTGAAAGTGAGGCGATCCGACTTAAGCTAGATAGTTATTCAAACTCTTGATATGTGCTGGATCACATCATTGACACACAAAAAGAGAAAAAGGATGTCACGTGCATTGGATATAAGAAATGTCCACCACCTGTTAGACAAAATTATGATGCACTGCCTGATGAGGAGAATAGAACTTATTATGAGGAATCTGTTCCTTTAGACATTGAGGAATTTGCAACTGGACTTGGATACAAAAATGAAGTATCATCAGATTCTGATGTTTCAACAGTTTTAAGTGTGTCAACTGCTGAACAAAATCAGGATCCTCTAGTCATTGTTGAGGATGCTGATTCTTCAGATGATGAATCTGATAATACTGACTCAGCACAGTCAGATGCGGTAATTAAAGAAGAGGACATACCTCTCGATAATTATATTCTATGTGATCCTCCCGCAAAACCTGCTAAGACTGTTCTGGTCGAGTCCATGTCTGCAAAAGAGTCTGAGAGTGTGAATTTGATGTACACTCTTGTTGGTGATGATCAAATCTACTCTGAAAAATATTTTCCTATTAAGAATATTAATCAATCTTTAATTAGTAAAATTTTTGAGGATTCAACAAGTAAGTTCTTGGGAAAGACAGGATCACACGTTGTGGTAACACAGTGTCCTCCTATCTCAAAGGCTGAAGTTCGAAAACATTGTGGCAATCAGAAATTACCAACAGTGAAAAAGCAGCAAAATCATACCAAACCAAATGGTAAATCAACGACTCAAGGTCGAAAGGAACAGAATCAAAAGAAGAACAAGAAAGTGAACTTTGTGAAATCAACGGGAACGGATAAACTTGAAACATTTGCCACTAAATCTAACTTAGACCATGTTAATCAAGTTAAAATGTTGAAAAGAAATTAACCAAACAGTTCAAAACCAAGTACCTCGGGATCACAAAGTTCATCGACAAGACAATCACATGATACTTCGGGGTTTGTAGAACGACGATCATGTTTTTCATGTGGCACATTTGAACATATCATTAGAAATTGTCCATATCTTCATAAACTAAAAGCCGAAGTTGATGATCCCCGTGACCAAATTGACCGCAAGCAATCTGTTTCATCAAAACCAGATCCCCGTCTTGTAAAAGAAAGGGAAAAGAAACAGAAACGCCAACAGGTCAAGGAAATTAAAAAAGCGATTAAAACTGACGTGGTTAACAAAACATCTGTTTCTGTCAAACCAGACAATTCAAAAACTTCAGACAATCATGAAGTTAAGATTTTAAAGAATAAAACTGGTAAAACAAAACAGACATGGAAACCAAAAACGGTGACTGAATCAGGGGGAACATCACAATTTCCACAACATCGAGAAGTCCAAATAACTTACGTTGATGAAAATGGAAGACCCAAGACCACAAAGGCTTGGGTCCCCATCTCCAACTAATCATGTGAGTACATGTGCAGGGTGTTCCAGGAGGAACTTTCAGCAGTCATTGGATTGTTGATAGTGGGACATCCAGGCACATGACAGGTGACATGAAGCTTCTCTACGACGTTAAATCTATTAGAGGAGGTTATGTTGCTTTTTCTGGAGATAAAGGCAGATATATAACTGGGGAAGGAATGGTATCCAACGGGGTTGTAAGTTTTGACAAGATCAACTTTGTACAATAGCTTGATCACAATCTTCTCAGCATTTCACAAATCTGTGATAAACAGTTTTCAGTACACTTTGATGCAAATGGATGTTATGTGTTGAAACCCGGCTTCAAGATTCCAAAAGAATAGATTCTCTTATCAGCTCCAAGGATAAACGATTTATATGTCCTTGATATGAGTCAAGCAATAACAATGACTGCACAAGCAACTTGTTTTATTACCAAAGCCACAGAAAAAGACTCAATTTCTTGGCACAGACGTATGGGTCACATTCACTTACGGAAAATGAATCATTTGGTGTAGAATGAATTAGTGAATGGTGTTCTTCTTAAAAATTTCCATCTTCAAGACGTCTGTGTTTCATGCCAAAAAGGAAAGCAAACCAAGAAGCGACATCCTACAAAGAAGATCAACACAATGGCCGTTCCTCTTGAACATTTGCACATGGATTTATTCGGTCGTGTCAAGCACAAAAGCATCAGGAATGATCAATACTGCCTCATGATAACTGATGATTATTCAAGATTTTCTTGGGTGGCGTTTATGGCTCACAAGAGTGCAACTTTCGGTATTATCAAAAACTTGATCATTCAGATTGAGAATTTGTATAAGTTGAAGGTTAGACGGATACGCAGCGACAATGGTACTGAATTTAAGAATCATGCCATGGCGGAGTTTTGCACATCAAATGGTATTCTTCACGAATTTAGTGCGCCTTATACTCCTCAACAGAACGGCGTCGTTGAACGTAAAAACCGTACATTGATCGAGACTGCTAGGACTATGTTGGTAGAGTCGCAGTTGCCCATTCCATTCTGGAGTGAAGTTGTGGCCTCCGCATGTTACACGTTGAATCGAGTCCTTACAGTCAAAAGACACAACAAGACCTGCTTTGAGCTTCCTCACAAACGGAAACCAGATTTGTCATATCTTGAACCGTTTGGAGCTCCTTGCACAATGATCGATCCTAATGGAAAGTTTGGGGCAAAAGCTATTGAAGGTCACTTTCTTGGTTATGCCACCCCGAACTTAAGATTCTGGAATCTAGAGACTAAAAGGGTTGAAGAATGGTCTGAGGTCAGAGTACAAAGGCACACTTTTCCAGTCAAAAATCCAGGTCAACCGTGGATGTTTGAGTACGATGACTTTTTCAATTTGATAAATGTTGAAGCAGTTGAAGAAATTGTTGCTGCAAGGATGTTTTTCGAGAGTGACAACGCAACAGATTCACCGTTGGTTCGCCCAATTATTGTTGTCAATCAAGAACCAACTTCAGTGAACAATAATGCTCTTGACAATGAGGATTTTCATGATGCAACTGAACTGAACGAATCTTCAGAGGATGAAGAATTTATAGATGCAGATCAAGAAGCTCCTACATCTGCAGTACATGGTACTTCAGAGGCTATACCTCCAGTGGATGCCCCTATAACAGCTGAAGCTACTGCATCATCCTCTTCGTCAGTTTCGGGTATTGAATTGGTTGTTGATCTCAATCTCAACAATCTGGGTACAAACATTCCAGTTCAAGATAATCCAGAAACAAGGATTCATAATACCCATCCTCAGTAAAACATCATCGGGAATGTACAAAGTGGCATACAAACAAGAAACATGTTGCGAAACAACAACAATGCAGGCCTGTATGCGGCGATTCGAGAATCTGGTCAACAAAACGATTGGTCTTTCTCGTGTTATGCCTCACATGAAGAGCTAAGAACTTGGAAAGACGCTTTGAAAGATAACTCTTGGGTTGAAGCAACGCAGGAAGAACTGCAATAATTCCAGAAACTTGGTGCCTGGAAGCTCGTAGAGAAACCTGCTGATTACAAGAAGATTGGTACCCGTTGGGTGTATAAATGCAAAAAGGATGACCGTGGAATCGTTATTCACAACAAAGCAAGATTGGTCGTTCAAGGTTTTCATCAGATTGAAGGTATAGACTACAACGAAGTGTATGCACCTGTTTCACGTCTGGAAGCAATTCAGATCTTTCTGGCTTATGCCTTATTCAAAGGATTCAAGGTTTACCAGATGGACGTCAAAAGTGCAATCTTACATGGTCTAGTGGAAGAAGAGGTGTATGTCGAACAACCTCCAGGTTTTGAAGATCCTATCCATCCCGATCGGGTTTGGTTGCTGAACAAAGCTCTCTGTGGTCTACATCAAGCACCACGAGCTTGGTACGCAACCTTATCTAATTATCTGCTGGAGAATGGATTTCGCAGAGGTCTTATCGATTGCACTCTCTTCATAAAAGAACAAGATGGAGATCTTCTACTGGTACAGGTATATGTGGATGATATTATATTTGGTTCTACTAACAATGTTATGTGTAGGGATTTCGAGCATGTAATGCAGGATAAATTCGAGATGAGCGCTATGGGGGATATAACTTTCTTTTTGGGCTTGTAAGTGCAACAAACGAAGTCTGCGATTTTCATCCATCAGACTAAGTATGTCCAAGACATCTTGAGCCAATTCCAGATGTCCGACACATCGCCCATTAGTACCCCACTGCAGCAAAATCACGGAATTCATCCAGACTTAAAGGGTGAAGTTGTTAGCTCTTCATACTACCGCGCGATGATTGGATCCCTTATGTACCTCACAGCATCAAGACCAGATATAATATATCCAACATGCCTGCTAGCCAGATACCAAGTGAACCTGAAGGCCTTACATCTTGCAGCAGTAAAAATGATTTTTCGTTATTTGAAGGGTTGCCTAGACACCGGTCTATGGTACCCTAAGGATGATAACTTTGATTTAGTCGCTTTCAGTGATTCTGATTTTGGCGGATGCAAAATCGACGGCAAATCCACAACGGCTGGATGCCAGTTTTTAGGAAATCGCCTCGTAACATGGCAGTACAAGAAGCAGACTTGTGTCGCTACATCAACTTGTGAAGCTGAATACATTGCTGCCTCAAGTTGTTGCTCCCAAGTCCTGTGGATACAACAGCAAATGCATGATTACGGTTTTGAATTCCTAACTACTCCTATTTTAGTCGATAATTATGCTGCCTTATCTATCACTAGAAATCCTGTGCAGCATTCAAAGACTAAACACATCGAAATTACGTATCACTTCATACGTGATTGTTTCGATAAAAGGCTAATCGATGTTGTTAAAGTCCATACTGATGACCAATGTGCCGACCTTTTTACCAAAGCATTTGATAAATCAAGATTTGACTTTTTATTATTGGTAAACGGCATTAAGGCCAAGCAAGAGTAATCCACATCGGAAAATCGTTTTTGTAAATATCTTTGTGTTTTAAAATTATTGTAAGTTTGTTGATTTTAGGGGGAGTAATTCCATATTTGAAAATTCAAAAACATCAAAAAATTTCAAAACACAAAAACAATAGAAAAACAAAAATGTGTTTCCTGGCGAGTAAAAGAGAAAATGATAGTACATCAGTGGTCTGTTGAAACCTCTTTGAGCTTAAAAAGAAAAATCAAAAACGATAAGCAGCTCTATATAAGATGTATCGGTAGGCTCACAATCATTTTAAAGTGTGCAGGGTGATATAAACTTAAATCGACTGAAGACCAGGTGGGAACCGCTCATTGGCATATGGTCTTAGTACCGAAATTTCGTTTGAGAGATTGCCGAGGTTCTGAGATATGTGGTCTTTATGCTGTTTATCATCTGGGTATCATGGTTGTGTCTTTTACCGAAAAACAAACGGAGACGAAGTCTAGATCTTCCATGATATCATACATACGTGTACATACTGCATACGACCTCAATAAGTGATCAAGAATCACATGTCCACAAAACAAGTGATAATATATCACATTTATCCGGGAGTCAAGTTCGTCTCTTTGCTGTACGAAAGTACTGACCTGTTCACGGACTTGCTCTTGTGCCCTCATGCATCTGAAAATCAAGTTCCTCATCAATAAGTGATTCTATCACATAGGGCTTGTTTTCATCAAAATAAGTGAGTTTCTCACATCTTTTTATACGGCAAAACAAATGATAAATGGTATACTCACCAGTAAGATGAACTGTCACACCCCCAAAGTACCACATGCGGAAACCCCCTCGAGGCGTGTGACGTACCAGGATCCAAGCCACCAATCACATTGAACTCATAAATATATTTAATTAAAACTTTCATTCACTAACATAAAATGTTACAAACGTTACATATCGTTCATTGTATACAGCGGAAGCATAATTCATTGGTTAAGTGTTTCGTAAACCATATGTACATAACCCTTTAAGCTTGTTTTGAGATTCCATGTATCTCGACTCATGACCACTCCAGCATCCCAGACAGCAAGTCCCAATGATATAAACCTACGAACCTGCAAGCATGCAGACAAGTGTGTCAGACGACGCTGGTGAGTTCAAAGTTTTGTTAACGCGTTTAGTTACCAGTTGTGTGTATAAAACAGTTTAACAGTTTGATTTGATGATGTTATTAACTCGATTACCGCAAATGGCTACTAGATGTGTTTGCCCAAACCCCAATGCCTCTATCAAAGCATTGGTCAAGTGGTCAAGGTAAATAGTTCACGCCCGTCCATTCCGGCCCAGTGTGAGGGTGCCAAACCTAATAGCGCTATCAACTAAATACCTCGTTGCCTTCCCGGCAACAATCGGTAGATGTAAGGGGTCTTATATAATAGAAACTGAGTAATAACAAACATCCCATTAACCTACATTCCTCCCTGGAACGTTACCCGATATCCCTTCCCGGGATGCATGCTTGGAAAAGAGCAGTGAACTCACCTTTGATTGCTCGGTAAGATTTGTTACTTGTTATACAGTTGACAAACACGTCCTAAAAGAGTTACCGTTAACAATCAGTGTCACACAGGCTTTGGTCACATATTTCTTATTCATATCACACAAATTGCACCCATGTATTCCACGTACGTCACACAAGCATCAGGGTGATAGTACATTTACGATACACGTTCATGTCACAGATTCACACGTCACAAGTTACACAACCACTAACATCTCATTGTACTATTCATACGGTGCACCACAAAATCATATATATACGTAAATATATCTACATCACTTAAACAGTTTTGCCATCTAATATGATTATCACAGGGTCCTAAGCACATGTTGCATTTATATACAATTACACCTACAATTAATCGGCCCATGGCCGCCATTTTATTCAAAGCTATCAATCTTGCCAAACCACTTACATTCACATTCATTGGACCACTAGAACTACTAGTATATCAAAATTGGTTATTTCAATTTTGTGAATTCAGTGGACAACATTGATTGGACCAAACACAAGTAGTGGGTTCGAACAAATAGAAAGTAGATCGGTTCCTGTTTGTGATCATTGACTTAACGAGGGGCCTACATCAAACCAATCTAAGCATCACATTCATTCAATCACACATGTCGCATTCATTGAATCACACATGTCGCTTATTCCTATCAACGATTAACAACGTGAACATGCCTAATCTAAGCATCACATACTTACAATCATGAACGTACAATAACAACAGTCCTTCGACAGTATGCACGACACAACCCTAGTTATCATACATGGTTTAACATCATGAACATTACATGAATAATCAATCAAGAATAATCATAAACAGTTAGTTGACGTACCGATTGAATACAAAGATACAAGAAGTGGTACTTCGGCGATAATAGGCTTCGATGAGTGGTTTACCGCCGTCGCTAGATTAGAGGAAACCTAGGGTTTGCAAATATGCAAGTATTCTTATACAACTCCACGTAAACAATAATTAGGAAGATGGGCTCGGTTTGGTTTGTGCTTCAAGAGAACATGGGCCGGTGAAAGGCCATAGGTTGACGAAAGATCTATATTTTTTGTCAACAAGTTTCGTCGAGTGATGATCATTATTCATCGAGTGTTGATCAATGTTTGTCGAGTTTGAGAGTTTAACCTTAGTATGATAAATATAAACTAGTAATAAGTTGTGGGTTAATTAATGCATAACCATACACAAGGATCATACACAAGGATACTTCAAATATTCGTGCATAAGTTTGAACACAAAACCAATTATAGAAACAGGACCGTAAATCAGTAATGTGTAAATGAGAGACCTTGAAATCCCGGGTTGTCACATCATCACCAACTTGAAAGAAATTTCGTCCCGAAATTTGATAAGTAACCCAAACAGCAAGTTGTTAGATCTGGATAACTGTGGATTTTCCTCGGGTACCACATCATCCCCAACTTGAAAGGGAATTTCGTCCCAAAATTCGACAAGGACATCAGAAAGTGATTCAACTGCTCGACCGATTAAAGGTACCGAGGCTTCATCAGATCATTGCGTTCTCACGTGATCTTCAGTCCACGACTTGAGTTCCTACGAACTCCCACAATTTGAAATTTGACTAAGTTAACGAACCTTGGCTTCCTGGTCCATGTTTTTGATGGATTCCTCGATAACTGCAACTTTTCGTTAACCTTAGACTCTAGCAAAAAGGTATCACAAGTGTTTCATCGGACAAACACTTCTTTAGTCCCGGGGCATAAATATCATCGTGAACGTTACCCAAGTCGTCAGGTAACTCGAGTTCATGAGCCATGTCACGGATTCTTTCCATAATTTTGGAATGACTTGACGTGACGTGAATTCGCCTTGCCACGCTTTCCCAAAACGTACCGCACCCTCCCAGGTTGAGACTTTCGATTATGACACGTTTGCCTACAGTGAACTCCCAGTGTTTCCTAAGCTTATCAGCTTCCCAATCCAGACAATCCTCCCAAGATATTCGAGTACAAGTCCTGGACCTATGATTAGGTTGTCACCCACCTTAATCCAACCAGGAGGTTAGCGTTACCGTCCATACAACGCCTCAAACAGAGCTGTCCGATTACTAGAATGGTAACCGCTGCAGTAGAACTCAACCAAAGGTAAATGTCCTTCTAACTCTTACTAAGGTCAATCACACACATGCTCACAGCATGTCTTCGAGTGTCAGGATGGTTCGTTTACTCTGACCGTTTGTCCTATGATGATGAGTAATGCTCATGTCTAAACGTGAGCCAAGGGTGTTGTGTATCGCCTGTCGTAAATCAGGTATAGATCAAAATCAAAGGTATCAGAAGTTGGCACCTCGTGCCTGAAACCGCCTCTCTCAGGGCATATTCACAAGCTATGAAAACTCGTCAGTTTCCTTGATTGCAAGAAAGTGTGCTGGTTAAATGAGTCAATCAACGATCACCCAGGTGATATTGTTTCCGTTCTGAGTTTTCGGTAACCCAGTGACACACTCCGTGGCCATCTGTTCCAATCTCCAAATAGGTGCTTTTGATTACTGACACGAACTAAAAGGTTTCTGATGTCCCACCTTGACTTTCGCACAAGTCAAACGTCATTCACATGCTTCGCTGTGTAGGCCTTCAAGTCCAGTTGCCAGTACAAGATCCTCCGATCCTAACACATCCCATCGAATCCAGTTGTCCAGCATATCGAGGCTGGGGTGCTTCGCTCAACACAAGTTCCCTCGAATTGCTATGCAGTAGAATCCATATTTGTTCCATGAAGTAGCGCGTACCGTCCGCCTTACCAAAAGTTGCTCCTCCATGCCTCGCATGGACCCAACTCGAAATCCTCTTCCTTCAGCGCTTTAGTTTGAATAGGGTGAACCTGATTGGGTAGGCTAGAGTTGTTGATGAGCTGTACGCTCATACTTGTTTAAGTTCCATAGCCGTAATCACTCAAGAGTTCCATCCAGCGATGCCATCACGTGTTTTAGCTCTTTTCGAAACAAGGGTACACGAGAGGCCCTTGTGATCGGTCTAAGCAGTGCATATAGTACCGTCCGAGTAATGCCTCCATCTTAAATACAAAGACCATGGTTCCCTCCGCAGGTTGTGACTCGTGCAATTTTTCTTCACAAATCCACTACTTGTGTCATTGTCCTCTTGCGTTGCATCGGCGTGTATCTGGGTCTCCGATTCGAACCATCATGGTATACCACTAAATCACCCGTACCCTTAGGTAAAGACGACGCTTATTGCATTGTTGAGTTCAGTTTCCAAAAGTTGAAATGATGCCCGTCTGTTCTGTCACTCACCAGTACACAGCATTCTGCTGTGCTAAAGAGGTTATCGCTGCACAGCCTTTGAAAATCCCTTGATAAATCTGCGATTGTATCTAGCAAAACCAAGGATTTGTCAATGGATATTAGCGAGATTCACGTGTATTCCCACTTCGTTGGCTACGTAACCAAGAAAAATATGCACCTCCCGAATCCAGAAATTACACCTAACTAGACTTCGCGTGTAGCGGCTCCTCCCTCGGGAGCTCTAAGATAAGATACAAATACCACCCATGGTGTTCCTTTCTCCTGGGAATGATTCAAAACGTCATCAATATACACGGTCGATTCATATGATCCATAGAGTTGCTGGTGTGTTGATTAACCCAATGGTCATGGAATACAAAGTCGCGATAGTCGTACGACGTTCGATATGCCGTTTTAGGAATATCCTCCCCTGGATTTCTATCTGATGATAGTTCATTCGCTAGCCAATCCTAGACTGAAATTGTATCCCTCGCATCTAGTCGGCAGGTTGCCAATACATGGTCGAAGCAAACAGTTCTTGACTGCCACCTTGTTAAGTTCTCGATAATCAGAATACATACGAAAAGACTTATCTTCATGGCTATAACTGGGGCTCCCCAAAGCGAAAAACTAGGTCCGCCAAAACTCTTGTTCAACAATTCTTGTAGTTGATTAGACAGCTCTTGCTGCCCTTCTAGTGCAAGACGATAAGAGTACGATTATTCGGAGCTGCATCCGTCATGAGATCAAACTGCGATTTTGCCTAACAGTTGTGGAAGTAATCCTGGAAGTTCTTCAAGTAGCTCCTCGAAAGAGATCACAAACGACTGGTGGATCCTCACTCCTCTCTTCCTTGGCTTAACATCAGTAACGGTTGCTAACGATGGCGGGGTATTCCCTCCGTGGACACTTCTGAGCTTTCATTGCAAAATTGATGCTAACCTTTACACAACTCTGATACTTTGGAACATATAACGATTCTCCACTAGGGAGAGGGGTACGCAAGGCTTTCTTCTCACAGGGTATATCTGCGCGATGTATGGATAACAACCCATACTAACTACTGCATCAAACGATCGAGGATAGTAGAAAGATGGTTGACGTCAAACACTTGTCCCGCAAGGTCGAGTTTACACCCCAACGGACATATGAGGTTTCATTTGACTTGGCATCGGTTGCTGCCACAACAGGTTCGGCTTCAAGAAGCATCAGGGTTAACCAAAACAGGGCTACTTACACAAGCTACCATGCTGCTATTCTGCCTGGCGTCACCCACGCCAATCCTAAATGCCCTTTCGTAAGCATCATCTCCAGTGTTGTGGTTTCCGTCACGAGAATTCCTAGTACCGTCTTTATTCCCTTGGGTGTGAATACTTTCACTTAACACAGTCAATCCTTGTCGAGGTCACCTTCGTCTCCATACTGTAAGCTACGATTACGAGTTCCTTGATGTTGCCGTGACTGTTGCCTCTACTTTCGTTGCTTAAAACGGAGCCCTACGATCTTTCACTGACATGGTCCATCTTTTCCCGTTCCGTGCCACGTACTAAGACGCTACTCATTGTGCTGGCAGCTACGCGTTCCACACCGTAGTCGATTGTCATCGCTTATGTCCTGATTGATTCGTGAGAGTTGACTCCCATGAGTCGCTGGCTGGGGTTAAGGATTCGATTGAAGTCAATTCGCTGGTGTTCGTTGCCGGTAATCGGGGTCGTCCAAATACTGAAGTCGATCGAGTACTACACTCATCCTCTTGTCCATCATTCCAGCAGGTTGTTTGAGTAATACACGGTATGTTTCAAGAGTGTTGCAGAAGTGATCGCACTTCGGGATTTAAGGCGTCAGTGTGTTAGGTTCCAACAAACGAAGATAAGTGAGGAAGGTAATAACCATTCATTCGACGCTACAACATCCAACTCAGGGACGTTCGTACAAGCACCTAACATTCTACACAGTTTGCTAGGCATTCTGATGGGTGTTCATGTAATATTCGTTAACATCGGGATTCGTAAGGGTTCAGTGAGAAGTGAAAAGTTCATGTTCATGTAAGAGTCAATCACTACTATGACTCCTATAGACTGTTGTGTGTCACATCAATCAAATAACCGAGCGGAACCCCTTTTTCACTTGCTAAGCCTCACTGGGACTCGCATGCACCCCACATTATTATTATGTGTGCACCCACAATAATATTGCGATTTGCATGCTCATCTCAATTCCTCCTAACTCATGTCAAATGGTTCCCTAGACTTGAATAGCAAACGAAGAACATCACAAAACATGAGTCACGAATGTCTAAGGTAACACCACACTATCAATCCCTTAACATATGTAAGTAACACATGAATCCATACTGTTGTGCTAAACGTGCAATCGCATGCAATATAAATGTTCACTAGCTATGCTGTGCAATGAGTAAACGAGAGACGAACCTTGCTATCTGGAGCTGAGTGTCATGGTCGTATTCTTGCTTTCAGAACTGTTCGGTTATAGTTTGGTTTTATAAAAAAAACTTTTTAAAACCAAGTTCACTGTAACGAGTGGCTCTGATACCAAACTGTCACACCCCCAAAGTACCACATGCGGAAACCCCCGCGAGGCGTGTGACGTACCAGGATCCAAGCCACCAACCACAATGAACTCATAAATATATTTAATTAAAACTTTCATTCATTAACATAAAATGTTACAAACGTTACATATCGTTCATTATATACAGCGGAAGCATAATTCATTGGTTAAGTGTTTCGTAAACCATATGTACATAACCCTTTAAGCTTGTTTTGAGATTCCATGTATCTCGACCCATGACCACTCCAGCATCCCAGACAGCAAGTCCCAATGATATAAACCTACGAACCTGCAAGCATGCAGACAAGTGTGTCAGACGACGCTGGTGAGTTCAAAGTTTTGTTAACGCGTTTAGTTACCAGTTGTGTGTATAAAACAGTTCAACAGTTTGATTTGATGATGTTATTAACTCGATTACCGCAAATGGCTACTAGATGTGTTTGCCCAAACCCCAATGCCTCTATCAAAGCATTGGTCAAGTGGTCAAGGTAAATAGTTCACGCCCGTCCATTCCGGCCCAGTGTGAGGGTGCCAAACCTAATAGCGCTATCAACTAAATACCTCGTTGCCTTCCCGGCAACAATCGGTAGATGTAAGGGGTCTTATATAATAGAAACTGAGTAATAACAAACATCCCATTAACCTACATTCCTCCCTGGAACGTTACCCGATATCCCTTCCCGGGATGCATGCTTGGAAAAGAGCAGTGAACTCACCTTTGATTGCTCGGTAAGATTTGTTACTTGTTATACAGTTGACAAACACGTCCTAAAAGAGTTACCGTTAACAATCAGTGTCACACAGGCTTTGGTCACATATTTCTTATTCATATCACACAAATTGCACCCATGTATTCCACGTACGTCACACAAGCATCAGGGTGATAGTACATTTACGATACACGTTCATGTCACAGATTCACACGTCACAAGTTACACAACCACTAACATCTCATTGTACTATTCATACGGTGCACCACAAAATCATATATATACGTAAATATATCTACATCACTTAAACAGTTTTGCCATCTAATATGATTATCACAGGGTCCTAAGAACATGTTGCATTTATATACAATTACACCTACAATTAATCGGCCCAAGTTACTGGACTCATCAGTCCATTAAATCAATTAAATTAAGTTAATATTTGAGTCCCAACTCCTTAAGACCCAGTCGTGTTTCCTGGACTGAATGTAAAGCCCATTTACAATTCAGGCTATTAGCTATTACTCGGCCCAACCTGGTATATATATCCCTTATCGGTTGTGCATTTACCATACCAGCCCAAACATCTACATACCCACCATACTTATCATAATTCATAGTATCAACACTATATTCTATCATCAGATCATAATTTCATTTAAGTCAATCACATGATTTCTTTTAGTGGTTTGTGCTATTATGATTTCTTCATTAAATACTCATTATAATATAGCAGACATCATGCATGGCATAACATAACCCATCCTATTTCAAAATAATCGAAATATTGATATGACATAAATGATAATTCTAAAAAGTATATCACATGGTTTGATAAAAACAATAACACAAGCACATGGCCGCCATTTTATTCAAAGCTATCAATCTTGCCAAACCACTTACATTCACATTCATTGGACCACTAGAACTACTAGTATATCAAAATTGGTTATTTCAAATTTGTGAATTCAGTGGACAACATTGATTGGACCAAACACAAGTAGTGGGTTCGAACAAATAGAAAGTAGATCGGTTCCTGTTTGTGATCATTGACTTAACGAGGGGCCTACATCAAACCAATCTAAGCATCACATTCATTCAATCACACATGTCGCATTCATTGAATCACACATGTCGCTTATTCCTATCAACGATTAACAACGTGAACATGCCTAATCTAAGCATCACATACTTACAATCATGAACGTACAATAACAACAGTCCTTCGACAGTATGCATGACACAACCCTAGTTATCATACATGGTTTAACATCATGAACATTACACGAATAATCAATCAAGAATAATCATAAACAGTTAGTGTAACACCCCAAAAACGGGTTTGGTAATCAAATCACGTTAATATTACTAACGGGTAAAATACCGTTAGTGGTAAAAAAATTTACCCGGTAAATATTAGGATTTTAGATAATTAATCCTAATAATAAATAAAAAGTGAATAAAAGCTTTTAAGAAATAAAAGCTTAGAAGGCCCGAGTTCACGGGACCTAAAATAAACTTAGTCATAAATATTCCCGAACCCGCTAAGCTAACTAGGAATGTTTGACCCGGTTAATAAGAGGGAATATGGATTGTAAATAAGTAGGTTATAACCTACTTAATAATTAATGAAACATGAGGGACCAAAGTTAGATATTTGGAAAAATTTTAGTTATTAAAAACAAAAAAAAAATATACACCACACATAGTGTGTGCGTGTGTGAGGTCGACCAGGAGAAAGCTCAGGAGAGCTCGAACCCTAACTTCAGCAAATTGATCAAATTGAAGCCCAAATCAAGAGCCAAATCAATGCATGAACACAAATTCGTGATCACCTAGTCATGGGGATTACAAGGTATGTTGAAAGTTTATGATTTGGTGATACTTTGAGATTATGATGAAGAATCCTAATCGAAATTCTGGAATGAATATTGATTCTATGAGTGTTATTGTGATTATATCTTGGTTTAGAAACAAACCCTAGTAGAAAATTTGATGAATTGTTGTCAAAACTAGGGATTTGATAATTACCCTATTATGTGCTAAGTGGGTTTTGACTTAATAATGAAGATGATGATATGTTTGTGTTAGAAATCATCATAAGTGGTAGTTGATGCAATATACTTGAACAAATTATAAGTTTGAGTGAAAGCTTGTGCATGACTTGAAGTGGGTTTTTGTATGTTATGATGAAATTGGTAATTTCGTTCATGTAAATTGGTGTACGAAATCGTGTAGTATATAAGTTCATATGAAGAACTTGATTATATAAGGTGTTGGGATGAATCCTAGTGATATGATGAATGGGTCTCACTTATAGATGAGAACCCTTTGTTCTTGTGAATGAATGAATAAATTAGTTTTTGATAATCGCTTGAACTAATTAAAGTGATTGAAATGTGATAAACGTGGTTTGAACTTTGGTTGAAACGGTGGCCTATAGATAACGCCTACCGGGTAATTAAAGGATGCAAAAACTAGTTGATGAACTTGAATATGCATCTAGTATACTAATAGGCATTTGACTTTTAAAAAGTCAAACTGACTTATGATATGATGACTGATAATTAGATATAGAATTGCCTAAGGTGGGATAATCGTATTAAGTCATGATTAAACTAACCACCTTGCGAATGACGAATAATAGTTGGCGCTTAACAAGCTAGGTGAAACTTGGGGAGAAAGCGGGTCGAACGAGTCAAGCATAAAGGAAAAGCGTATTCGTGATGCAAGGTAAGTTAAAACTTACACCTTTTATTTGATATCTATTGGTTTTATAGATTTTGATTAATCAAAAGTCACATTTTGACTTATGATGTTTCGACCCGACGTGCGAGGTTCGAAACAAAAGACAATAATGATAAACCATGTTGAATGGTTAAAAAGAGCTAATAAGGTCATTTAGTCATGTAATGACTAATAAATAACGAGTTTTGAGTGATTTACCTTATAAGGTAAATCAATACAATTAATAAGGGTAAAACGGCAATGTAGTCACTCGTTGACGATAACCGTTAGTTTTGAAGGACACTTTATGGCGTAAGATATAAAGGGGTCAAAACAATCAAGAAATAAATTTATAAGTAAATTGACCGTATGGTGTAAACCGGTACAAGTTATGTAGACGAGATGATAATAAATCCATCTCGCAAAAGTAAATGGTCATATAGACCAAACGGGTCAAAAGGAGAAAATATCACCCTTTGACAATATCGGCTAATGTTTTGTCGAGTTGCATGATTACAGGAATAAATATCGATTGAATGTTGTCATTGCTATTACTTAGCGGCTACTAAGGCAAGGTATCAAAACGGGTCAATATATTGATTCGAGCCAGGTATGTATAATTGGTCAAATCATCATTAGAACTTGAAGTTCAATGAGGGCTAAACAAGTTAAAATGGACATTGAGTTATCTTTTAAGTAAACTGAATGATTTAAGTTATTGTCATTGTGTTTTAAAAACATGATGGCAATTTAAACAAGATCCTAGTTTAAAAAGTGGAATTTTGGTCAATTACGACATGAAAAGTCCTTTGTTGTAAAGAAAGGGTTTAAGATGACCAAAACGCCCTCGTAAGCAAAATCGAGTAAATGAACCTTAAGAGTCGTTTAAAAACAAGTTATATGATCAAGTAAATACTTTGAATAAGTATAAAGAATGAAAAGGGTAAATCTTGGGTCAAATGACTCAATATGGGTCTTTCCCGTAAAATGATAGTCCGAGGGATAAAACTCGGAATATATGTATCTCCATATTAAATCCACCACAAATATAGTTGTGGTGGAAGACTACTTGGTAAGAAATGTGAAAATATAAAGTTAGATACAAATGAAAGCGATTTTAGGCTCGAAAGTGCTTAAATACCCTTAACGGGTCAAAATAAGCATACGATCGAAAACGGGTTTAAAATGTGTAATAAACCTATGATTAGAACCTAATATGGTAGGTAACATTAATTTGAAGAAGTGTATGTGATATAGGAATCAAACAAATACGTTTGTTTGATAAAATGCATAAACGGGTTAAAATTCGGTAAAAAGGTAACGAGTCAAAGGCTTATAAGTCTCAAAATTTCTTATGTTGGATGTAGGATTTTAACTCCATAAGATGGAGGATTAAATTACGGACGCGTAGGAAAAAGAATCGGGTAAAACGGATCAATAACGAAGAAGTTATGGCCGTTTCCGTAAAAACTGGCATAGCTGATCTGAACTGCAACCTGCTGGAAACTGGTTACCCAGGCGACACGCGAAGGAACAACCTGGTTCCTCCGCGACACGCGACAGAACCCTGATTTAGCGAAAAAAATTTATTTTAATCAGTTTCGCTTCCCGGACTCGTTTAAATATGTTCTAAGTTACATATGACTAATCCAACTCATGTTTTATGAGTTTCAGGTATGATTTTAGCACCGGAGGATGATCAAGCACAACGAAGAACCGAACACGATCAAGAAATAAGCTTCCGCACTATGTATCGTTGTTTTGTTAAATGACGAACTCAAACATGTTATTTTGTATAGTTTTAATTCTGTAAATAAAGTTTAATGAAACCCGTATTTTCAATGTATTGAAATTCTAATTACCCGTTTATTTTCATAAATTATACGAAAATTGTTAAATAATAAGGGTGTTACAAGTTGGTAATCAGAGCTCAAGGTTGTTGACAAATGTGTTCGGTTCGAGGCTTGATCGCAAATCCGGTAAGTACATGTATGTTAATAGTTTAGCATGCTAAGGTGTTGTAAACAACACATAGGGCTATCGTGTGATACACGTTACCCCAATTAAAATGATTGATATAGTTGACGAAAATACGCGCGTTGACGCGTATAGTAGAAAAAGCCTTGTATTATAATATGGGCGATTATTGAAGTTGACGTTACTAACTTTTGTGAATGTATTAATTGAAGGACACTCGCGTTTGAAGACGACGAGAGTCAAACGAATTGTGGATATGATGATGGAACGGTCCGAAGTATGACAAGAGGAGCATGCTCACTGAGGACTAAATCGCGTAACGACCGCGAACAAGGTTAATGGCAAGGAACGCCCGTCGGGGAAAACATTACCAGGTGCACATTTTAAATAACCGCACAAATAGTAATATGCAACAAATAAGTAGAAATTGAAAGTTGCATATGTAGATTAAAAACTTGGAAAAACCCGAATAGAAAATGTATTCGGGATATTGTTTCCAAGAGAAACAAATAGAGGCGTTACTTACATAGGGCATGCTGTGAAAACTATAAAAAGGTCATGTGTTTCATGTGTTAATCGCTTACTCTGGCCAAGTAAGTAGTGGCATATGATACCATGAACTTCTTATGGCGGACACGTTTACATCTGATGTAGTAAGGACGGGGTGAATGGGACTAACTTAAAAGTACCCAAATGAATCAAATGAGTAAAATATTTGATAATAATGTAAACGCACAGCCGGGTGACGGAAGCGTATTACATTAAGATGATGAGCCCGAGTGAAGGGACAAAGAAGCATGTAAAATGATTTAGACAAGTATTGGGAGGGAGTGTACTTACACTCGAACCCAGAAAACGCAAGCATGAAAAATGATTTAGACAAGTATTGGGAGGGAGTGTACTTACACTCGAACCCAGACAACGCAAGCATGAAAAATGATTTAGATGAGTATTGGGAGGGAGTGTACTTACACTCGAACCCAGAAAACGCAAACATGAAAAATGATTTAGACAAGCATTGGGAGGGAGTGTACTTACACTCGAACCCGGAAAATGCGAATATGTCCCTAAACGAGTCGTTTTTGTAAAACGTCAAACTCGAGGACAAAGTCGGAATATAGAAATGAAGCGAGGTCTTAATGCACACCGGGAGGGTTGCAATAATAATGACTTCGGTAAAACACCCGGTTGATGGGTAAGAATTGAACGCATGCACAGACCGAGAAACGGAAACTCGGATGAAAAGTTAAAGGACTCGGGTTTTGGGTCATAACTAAAAGATGACAAAATAATGTAAATAAAAATTGTGAATAAATTATGTTCAACTATTTTAAAGTTGAACGGGTCGATTACAATATCATTCCGGACGGCATGAGTAAATACAAACGGGATAGTGGTACCGTTAAAAGCAAAAGAATAATGAGCCCGGTAATGGGACATAATCGAGTACGGATATATGAAAACTGGAGAATGGTGAGCATAAGATGAACCGACGCATAAATGATGTGAGAAGTCATAAAGTCGGAAAATTTCGTCCGAAAGTAAACAAATGAAGCCTTAGACTACGGTCAAGGTCAATTGAAGTTCAAGAGCGAAAATAAACGATTCCAAACATAATAAGAGATGCCTTGAAGCTATATATGTACATATACATTTGAATATAGACAAGAATAAAAGATGATCTACGGGATCATCATAACCTACGGGATTAAACACAGTGTTAAGGTCTACGGGACCAAAAAGACCCTCGGGTCATAAAGAGAAGGAAACGGGTTGTTAATGTCTCACCTTAAAAAGGTGAAAAATTTAAAGGAATAGCCTATGAGGCTAAGTGAAAGAACCTACGGGACAATAGTGTAAAGCAAGGGAACTAGTTATGATTCCCCGCGTAAAATGAGAACGGAAAAGAATAAATTATGGGTTGTCAATTTCCTTAATATGAGTAAATGACATAGTTAAAAAAAACGTTAAACTAAAATTCAGTTTTAGTGAGAAACAACATTTTAACAAATATGAATACTATAAGACGAAATTGGAAATAATAAATATCAAAGAGTATGGGTCTTAACATCGATAGGTGCAAGACGATATATTCGAAAAAGTGGTATTTTCGAAAATGAAAGGTTGATATAAATTAAACATGACGTGACACGATCACGTTCAAGAAATGCAATGTGAAGTGGAATCACATTATCACCAAGCGAGCGGTAAAAATCAACTGGACTAATAAGTCTAGTTAGTGAGACCGGTTAAGGTCATTTAAGTAAGTTAGTTGCTTGTAAGCGGTGGATTCGGTATAACTGAACCGAATAAATGAATTTGAAAACAAAAGAAATTGTTACTAAAAGTGAAAGATTTCACTAAAGACCTTTAAACGGGTCAAAGTAACGGATTCATAAGGAAATTCGATAGTATATGAAAGCGATGGATTTCGCTAAGTTAACTAAACTAGTGGAAATAACGAGATTACGTTATTTCGAAGTTACACTATGTCGTATGAGATAAGTAGACAATTAGTAACCAAAAAGATGTTACCGTACTTTTCGGGTAATACTAACGATTGGTTAAAAAAGAATAAGTAATGTTTAAAATATTTCTCGGATCGAATACATTGAGTTTAAACTCAATGAATTATGTAAGAAAAGGTTTCGAGGACGAAACCTCTTTAAGGGGGGTAGACTTGTAACACCCCAAAAACGGGTTTGGTAATCAAATCACGTTAATATTACTGACGGGTAAAATACCGTTAGTGGTAAAAAAATTTACCCGGTAAATATTAGGATTTTAGATAATTAATCCTAATAATAAATAAAAAGTGAATAAAAACTTTTAAGAAATAAAAGCTTAGAAGGCCCGAGTTCACGGGACCTAAAATAAACTTAGTCATAAATATTCCCGAACCCGCTAAGCTAACTAGGAATGTTTGACCCGGTTAATAAGAGGGAATATGGATTGTAAATAAGTAGGTTATAACCTACTTAATAATTAACGAAACATGAGGGACCAAAGTTAGATATTTGGAAAAAGTTTAGTTATTAAAAACAAAAAAAATATACACCACACATAGTGTGTGCGTGTGTGAGGTCGACCAGGAGAAAGCTCAGGAGAGCTCAAACCCTAACTTCAGCAAATTGATCAAATTGAAGCCCAAATCAAGAGCCAAATCAATGCATGAACACAAATTCGTGATCACCTAGTCATGGGGATTACAAGGTATGTTGAAAGTTTATGATTTGGTGATACTTTGAGATTATGATGAAGAATCCTAATCGAAATTCTGGAATGAATATTGATTCTATGAGTGTTATTGTGATTATATCTTGGTTTAGAAACAAACCCTAGTAGAAAATTTGATGAATTGTTGTCAAAACTAGGGATTTGATAATTACCCTATTATATGCTAAGTGGGTTTTGACTTAATAATGAAGATGATGATATGTTTGTGTTAGAAATCATCATAAGTGGTAGTTGATGCAATATACTTGAACAAATTATAAGTTTGAGTGAAAGCTTGTGCATGACTTGAAGTGGGTTTTTGTATGTTATGATGAAATTGGTAATTTCGTTCATGTAAATTGGTGTATGAAATCGTGTAGTATATTAGTTCATATGAAGAACTTGATTATATAAGGTGTTGGGATGAATCCTAGTGATATGATGAATGGGTCTCACTTATAGATGAGAACCCTTTGTTCTTGTGAATGAATGAATAAATTAGTTTTTGATAATCGCTTGAACTAATTAAAGTGATTGAAATGTGATAAACGTGGTTTGAACTTTGGTTGAAACGGTGGCCTATAGATAACGCCTACCGGGTAATTAAAGGATGCAAAAACTAGTTGATGAACTTGAATATGCATCTAGTATACTAATAGGCATTTGACTTTTAAAAAGTCAAACTGACTTATGATATGATGAATGATAAATAGATATAGAATTGCGTAAGGTGGGATAATCGTATTAAGTCATGATTAAACTAACCACCTTGAGAATGACGAATAATAGTTGGCGCTTAACAAGCTAGGTGAAGCTTGGGGAGAAAGCGGGTCGAACGAGTCAAGCATAAAGGAAAAGCGTATTCGGGATGCAAGGTAAGTTAAAACTTACACCTTTTATTTGATATCTATTGGTTTTATAGATTTTGATTAATCAAAAGTCACATTTTGACTTATGATGTTTCGACCCGACGTGCGAGGTTCAAAACAAAAGACAATAATGATAAACCATGTTGAATGGTTAAAAAGAGCTAATAAGGTCATTTAGTCATGTAATGACTAATAAATAATGAGTTTTGAGTGATTTACCTTATAAGGTAAATCAATACAATTAATAAGGGTAAAACGGCAATGTAGTCACTCGTTGACGATAACCGTTAGTTTTGAATGACACTTTATGGCGTAAGATATAAAGGGGTCAAAACAATCAAGAAATAAATTTATAAGTAAATTGACCGTATGGTGTAAACCGGTACAAGTTATGTAGACGAGATGATAATAAATCCATCTCGCAAAAGTAAATGGTCATATTGACCAAACGGGTCAAAAGGAGAAAATATCACCCTTTGACAATATCGGCTAATGTTTTGTCGAGTTGCATGATTACAGGAATAAATATCGATTGAATGTTGTCATCGCTATTACTTAGCGGCTACTAAGGCAAGGTATCAAAACGGGTCAATATATTGATTCGAGCCAGGTATGTATAATTGGTCAAATCATCATTAGAACTTGAAGTTCAATGAGGGCTAAACAAGTTAAAATGGACATTGGGTTATCTTTTAAGTAAACTGAATGATTTAAGTTATTGTCATTGTGTTTTAAAAACATGATGGCTATTTAAACAAGATCCTAGTTTAAAAAGTGGAATTTTGGTCAATTACGACATGAAAAGTCCTTTGTTGTAAAGAAAGGGTTTAAGATGACCAAAACGCCCTCGTAAGCAAAATCGAGTAAATGAACCTTAAGAGTCGTTTAAAAAAAAGTTATATGATCAAGTAAATACTTTGAATAAGTATAAAGAATGAAAAGGGTAAATCTTGGGTCAAATGACTCAATATGGGTCTTTACCGTAAAATGATAGTCCGAGGGATAAAACTCGGAATATATGTATCTCCATATTAAATCCACCACAAATATAGTTGTGGTGGAAGACTACTTGGTAAGAAATGTGAAAATATAAAGTTAGATACAAATGAAAGCGATTTTAGGCTCGAAAGAGCTTAAATACCCTTAACGGGTCAAAATAAGCATACGAGCGAAAACGGATTTAAAATGTATAATAAACCTATGATTAGAACCTAATATGGTAGGTAACATTAATTTGAAGAAGTGTATGTGATATAGGAATCAAACAAATACGTTTGTTTGATAAAATGCATAAACGGGTTAAAATTCGGTAAAAAGGTAACGAGTCAAAGGCTTAGAAGTCTCAAAATTTCTTATGTTGGATGTAGGATTTTAACTCCATAAGATGGAGGATTAAATTACGGACGCGTAGGAAAAAGAATCGGGTAAAACGGATCAATAACAAAGAAGTTATGGCCGTTTCCGTAAAAACTGGCATAGCTGATCTGAACTGCAACCTGCTGGAAACTGGTTTCCTAGGCGACACGCGAAGGAACAACCTGGTTCCTCCGCGACACGCGACAGAACCCTGATTTAGCGAAAAAAATTTATTTTAATCAGTTTCGCTTCCCGGACTCGTTTAAATATGTTTTAAGTTACATATGACTAATCCAACTCATGTTTTATGAGTTTCAGGTATGATTTTAGCACCGGAGGATGATCAAGCACAACGAAGAACCGAACACGATCAAGAAATAAGCTTCCACACTATGTATCATTGTTTTGTTAAATGACGAACTCAAACATGTTATTTTGTATAGTTTTAATTCTGTAAATAAAGTTTAATGAAACCCGTATTTTCAATGTATTGAAATTCTAATTACCCGTTTATTTTCGTAAATTATACGAAAATTGTTAAATAATAATAAGGGTGTTACAGTTAGTTGACGTACCGATTGAATACAAAGATACAAGAAGTGGTACTTCGGCTATAATAGACTTCGATGAGTGGTTTACCGCCGTTGCTAGATTAGAGGAAACCTAGGGTTTGCAAATATGCAAGTATTCTTATACAACTCCACGTAAACAATAATTAGGAAGATGGGCTCGGTTTGGTTTGGGCTTCAAGAGAACATGGGCCGGTGAAAGGCCATAGGCTGACGAAAGATCTATATTTTTTGTCAACAGGTTTCGTCGAGTGATGATCATTATTCGTCGAGTGTTGATCAATGTTTGTCGAGTTTGTGAGTTTAACCTTAGTATGATAAATATAAACTAGTAATAAGTTGTGGGTTAATTAATGCATAACCATACACAAGGATCATACACAAGGATACTTCAAATATTCGTGCATAAGTTTGAACACAAAACCAATTATAGAAACAGGACCGTAAATCAGTAAAGTGTAAATGAGAGACCTTGAAATCCCGGGTTGTCACATGAACTCTCGTGCATACCTTGATACGGGAATGTGTCGTGATGTGGATGAACACCGGTCGGTAAGTATATATCATACCTTAACGTATCCCCTCGCCATGATTACATCTGATAAGTTGAGCTTATGTGGATAACAATACCGATAATCGTTATAGGATGTTTATCTAATTGTTAACAAAAAGAACAACAAGAGCGTTTTGGCATGACCGTACACTGATATGATTCTCTTACCCTCGAAACTCGCAAAAAGAATGTTTGTATATATTTACTTTTCTTAGTTTCTGCAACTCTATATATATTTACTACTTTCAATCTTTAAGTTTGAAATATTCAAAATGCCTAAAAGATTTTACGTGTGTTTTAATTTAAACTTTATAAAAGTCAAAAAGATTTTTTTCTACTTTAGTTTTGATTAACCGATGTTGGAACTCAAGTCTTCGTTGCCTGAAATCTGATTGAAAACCAAAATGACTGAGTCTTCATAAACGGTCAGAGTTTGCAAGTTTTGAAAGTTAATAATTAAAATTGAACAATCTGTTAACTTTTCAAACAAATTGTCGGACGGTAGTTGAATGAGAATTGGTCTCATATGTGTCGTTTGTTTATGTTAACTATATTCCAAGTAGTTGTTCTCATTACGCGTTTAGCTTTCTTGCATGTGCAGATGCTAAAGGCGAAGAGAACGTGTTCGATGACAAGCTTCGGAATGAAGACACGACGTGAAGGCACTCAAATGATAAAGATGATCGAGTTGCCGCTGATCAATCATCAACACCACAAGGATCTATAGTATCGAAAATCAAAATCTTCACGAGCATAATCAAAGGGGGAGTTTATTGATACACTTCCTAGATAAAAGCAGGAGTTTATTAATACACTTTCTGTGTGACACGTGAAGACTTTGAAGATCCTTTCCGAGAATGAAGAACCATCAAGAGATGGAGAACGAGATTACGAACCTCACGAGCAGCATCCAAGGGGAGTTTGTTGATACATATTATGTGGATACGGCTCGGATCGGTTCGACTCGGCTGCGAAGTGAAGGTCGTAGTCAAGACATCCTCCTGTCTTGACTCGGTATGCTAGTTACTTCATAATGTTTGATATAAATGCAACTGCATGTGTGCAGTTTGCATTTTAGATTATGTTTATGTGTTCTGTTTGTGTTTGGCCTAACATGATGAAGCCCATGGCCCAAGCCCAACATGTGACGAAATCACTTGTGGTGAAATCCCTAGTGGTGAAATCCCTTGTGATGAAATCCCTTGTGGTGAAATCCCTTGTGGTGGAATCCCTTGTGGTGAAATCCCTTGTGATGAAATCCCTTGTGATGAAATCCCTTGTGGTGAAATCCCATGTTGGCGAAATCCCCATATGTGACGAAATCACTGGATTTCGTCATAATGATGTATGTTCGTCGTGGGTGTTCGTCGACAACTGGATTTCGTCGTTCATGTTAGTATAAATACACAGACAACAGACAGAACACACAATGAGTCTGCATAGACTTAGAGCGAACACACTGTAAACACACACACACTGAGAGTTTATGAGAGCATCTTGTAAACATTGCTTTGTAACCGTTTTCTAGATTAATACATTGGAGTGTTAATCGGTGAATCTTGTGTTTTACGTGTTCGTAACTTGGTTTAACTTACCCGTTTGGATTCCGCACTTTCGGGTTTGTCAGAAAACAGGGAATAGAGGTTACTCGATCCTCTGGGTGGACCTACAATTCCTTATGACCATTTAGCCTGAAACGAATTTAATACTAAAAGTTTTTTATTTCCAAACAAGCTTTTCTTATATGTAGTAGGTTCAATTTATTATCTAATTGTTTGATGTAGATACATGTGTACCATTTTGGACCAATAGTGGTGGTTTTACTCTTCACTGAATTTTATTATATTCATTTTCCATTTTTTGTTTGTCGCATTTAAGTTGTTACTTTATACATTGAACTCTTTCACTGCATTTATCTCTTTTTTCCGTGAAAATTAGAAGAAAACGAGCTAGCGTATGCAGATTGGAACAAGAATCAATCGGTGGAAAACGAATTGTCGGGTGTCATTAAGCTAAATCGAGTCAGAACTGAAAGTCAAAGCAAAAGTCTACTTTTGCGACTTTCAGTTGCGAACCGAGCCTAAACTCAGAATTGTCGGGTTGAACATGCCTAAACATGTTCTTATATTATTTACCAAGTTATTTTAATGTTAAAACATGTTCCATAGCTTCTACATTATCAGGTATGAATTAATTTATAAAAACTGACCCGTTTGACTTTTTATTAATAAGTTTGACCCGACAATTAACCAAGTAAAAGTGATAATCAGTAGGTGACCTTTTAAGGGTTTATTACCTACATAATTACCAACTCATAGCCACTTTCAATTCGAATAATGGCTGGACCGTTAGTGATTAATCACCAAGGAAAAGCTTAATTACGATAACTTTGACTTTCGGTCATTAAGCTAATAAATCTTAAACTTAGGAAGCTAAGAACACTTACTAGAGTACTTAGCATGAATTAGGAACAGAAGGAAGCTTTCTTGAACACCGAAATCTCCAGAGAGAGAGTTTTGAAGTGAAAACCCAAATGTGTGCAAGAACAAGAAACAAACAAAAGCCTTATATAGGAATTTTGAGTCTCCAAGATCGATCCATATGTCCCTATGTTGCTACCAGATGTTCCCATGTGTCCCTAGTGCATGAAAAACCATTTGCTCAGTCCCTGGTATCGAAATCAGCATGTAATGGCGGTGTAACAGGCTGCAACATGCAGCTGTCAAAGAATTTGTCGCTGGCACTTCTGTCGCGGCCCGCGTAGACATAAGAGGGAGTCTTCGCGGCCCGCGAGAACCCTTTAATCCGGTAAAAACTTTCCAAACTTTGCATTTTCAGTCCCTGGTCCATTTAAGTTTATTTAACTTCCATTTATTGCACTTAGGACCACCATAGTTAACTATTAAGGACCTTGGGTTACAAATTAACTCCGTTAAGCTCCCGGTTAGTTGCAAGATCACCCGAAACGTATTGTTTTCATCGAAACTTCGTGAGATTACTATCCAATATTCTTGAGAGCATAATAAACATATATTACAATGCTTTTGGGATCGTTAAAAGGTCACTCAGAGGTAACATTTAACATGTTGGCACTTTTAACCCCTATGCTTCGTAGAATCCTTAATTTAAGCACAAACGACTTTTTATGTTCGACAATTTATTCATTAAAGAATACGAACGTCGTGTGAGGTCAATCAGAGGCACAAGATTGGCAGGTTGACACTTTGGATCCTTTTACTTACATATTTACATTGTTTGACAACTTTAGTCCCTCAAGACCAATTCATTACACATTTAAAGTCCATGACACGTTTCTTTATTTTCTTGGTCGTGATTTTGCGAGGTGTTACACTTCTCCATTGTTTCTTTTTTTTTCTCCAAAAATTGGATACTTTAGAATACTAGAAATGAATCAGTGAAATCCTAATTGAGATAATAGAGAAAATTACAAATCATGTTGCTGAACTTTAAAAATTTTCAACATATGATCTTAACCAAAAGAAATCTAGTTATTTGCAACAGAAAATATGGAGAAATCTTGCTCTCTACTTATTCATTTCGACAAAGGAACACCAGCACTAGCCAACGAGATTAAAGAAGCTCTCGAAGGAAAAGATGATGCTGCAAACGATGATGCTCCTAACGTAAGGCGAAACACCATACTTGCTGTTAATGCGATTTTCAAGCTTCTGCAAGGGGATAACCTTTTGGTTGATGCACCTGAAATGATCGAGAAAATGTTAAAAACCGAAGTTGATCAATCGGCTAAACGAAATGCGTTTCTTATGTTGTACACATGCGCACAA